>JBBBDQ010000367.1:4182500-4387500 GCA_037127315.1 Ascarosepion bandense
GAAGGTAAAGTGTAAATCTACCAAGCCCAATCTCCCCAACTAACAACAGAAAAAAATGACTAAACTTACTTATTTTCAGAGGTGAGTTTAAACAACCTAACTACATCCACAAAATACTTCTTTTCTAACCCTAATCTAAAATTTCAAACGTCCCTTTCCCAAAGATTTTGGGAAATCAACAAAGAGGGTCTAAACCTCATAGTAAATTGGAAACTGATAGGTTTAGCCAGCACCCCAGAAACCTTTATAATAGATGTAATCTACGTTTAGTTGAAAAAATTAAAGTAATATAGTATTCTAAACAAAATCTACTTTTAGATTTATTTAAGGAATTCATAAACAAATGCTGCTACAAATCTAAATTTTTAAATTTTAAATTATAATATAAAAACCACCTAAAAGTAATCCAAAATTAATCTTTTTCTGACAGAAGCTTTCTTTAACCTCTTCCTAATTACTATAGTATTAATTAAAATGGGCATATAGATCAAACTTTTTAACTCTTACGTTTTCCAAGCCCATTAATTTAGATAGCAACTAATCATAAATTCTAAGTTTATTTTCCTAATCCTGAATACTTACCCTACTTAAAATTTTCATTTAAATTTTTTTTTTCCTTATTCCTCATTCTACATATTCTAAACTCTTTCACCTACAATAACCTCTTATACTTAGTTATTTCTATACAGGCAAGGATATGTATATATATATATATATATATATATATATATATATGAACATTATTTTGATCAATACTCATATTTAAGTAGATATTCTGTTTTTTAATTAAACAGCATTATATATTTATATCTACTGGCCTGATTATTTACGATAAATTTTTATTACGAAAACGTGAGTAATTTGGCAGGATTCGAACCTGTGACCCCTATCTACATAGGGGAAGCTACCATTTGATCTGGCAACATCTTAGACCTCTCGACCATGAATGACCTCCAGTCTAATCCTGCTAAATGACACACATTTTCGTAATAAAAATTTATCATAAATAATCAGGCCAGTAGATAGAAATATATAATACTGTTTAATTAAAAACAGAATATCTACTTAAATATGAGTATCGATCAAAAATAATGTTCAAACAAATCATTTCAAATTGTCGATTGGTTATATTTCCGTGACATATATATATATATATATATATATATATATAGGTAACATCACTGATGATGTGTCCTAACTGCATCTAAATGATGTATTTTTCAAATTCTTCCCCATGTACTGAACAATGACGGCAAGGAAAAGACCTGCTGATGACCAAGGAATAGTCTTGGTGACTGCTGGAGAGTCAGCTGACAGTTCGGAAAGACGACAAATGGGGCGAGTTGTGTTAGCAGCTCAACTCGCAACTTCCAGTAAGGAAGCCCCGAAGAACAGCTATGAGTATCACTGCAGATAAATACCCCCAGGGGATCCCAAGAGGGGGGGAGTTGAGATCCCCAATAGGACAGACCTTTCGAGAACGACTTGCGCTAACGCCCAAAGGACTATGAAACCAACATGTATCTGCAGTAAAAAATGCAAAAATGAACGTGGTCTAAAGATCCACCAGACCCATATGAAATGTTTGGTACAACAAAGCCAGGGGCATCACACAGGTAATTTACCTGGTAAGACGCAGGAGGAGCCAGGCCCAGAGTCACACCACAGTGTCACACCACAGAGTTGAAGACGTCTGTATGATTCTAGATGCAACATCATCAGGAAATGCAGACAGACGTCTAAAAGCTATGACAACTACCATAATTAATTATGCCACGGGTAGATTCAGTTGTGTAGAAGAGGGTGAAAGAGAAATAAAAAAGAATAATCGTCAGACAGAAAAAATTAAGGAGTTAAGACAGGAATTAAAAACCCTTCCGAAACAATTTCGAAAAGCCAGTGAAGAGGAACGTCTGGCACTTGCGGAGCTTCGCGACATCATGAGGAATAAACTTAAATCCACCAGAAAAGCAGAGTGGCTCAGGAAACAGAGAAAAGAGAGAGCCAGAAAAAGAACAGCTTTCATAGCAAACCCATTTGAATTTGCTAGAAAGCTACTTGGTGACAAACGAACAGGGCAACTAAAATGCTCTTCAAGCACTGTTAATTCTTTCCTACATGGGTCCTTCTTTAAGTGACCCTGACAGAAGAAAGATCTGGGCGGAAACGACTCAGTGATCACACTCGAACTTCCAACGGTAAATTTCGATATGAGAGAACCGAGCTTAAAAGAGATCCAAGATGTCGTACGAGCAGCAAGATCGGTGGCAGCTCCAGGGCCAAGCGGTGTGACGTATGCCATGTACAAGCAATGCCCAAGTCTTCTCAGGAGATTATGAGTTATAATCAAAACAATATGGCGGAGAGGGAAAATAGCTGAACAGTGGAGATTTGCGGAAGACGTTTGGGTCCCTAAAGAGAAAAATTCAAAAGATATAGAACAATTCCGAAGTGTCTCTTTATTATGTACTGAAGGCAAGATATTTTTCAGAATTTTGTCCTGACAGCTGGAGAACTACTTGTTAAAGAACAAATATATTGACACTTCAGTGCAGAAGGGCAGGATTGCTGGAATACCAGGCTGCCTCAAGCACACGGGAATTGTGACACAACTGCTAAGAGAAGCAAAAGAAAGCAAAGGTGACTTGGCCGTGTTGTGGTTGGACATGGCTAATGCTTACGGGTCCATTCCACACAAACTGGTGGAGCTGACTCTTGAAAAATATCACGTTCCAGGTAAAATTACAATGCTTATCCTGGATTACTATGAAAATTTTCAAATAAGGATCTCATCAGGACCAGTGAGATCGAACTGTCATAGACTAGAAAAGGGAATTATCACTGGCTGCACAATATCTGCTTCGCTTTTCACCCTTGCATTAAACATGATCGTCAAATCTGCTGAAAAGGAATGCTGTGGTCCCATTACCAAAACTGGAATAAGGCAACCCCCAATAAGAGCTTATATGGACGATTTAACAGTCACAGTGGCCTCTGTCACTGGATGTAGGTGGTTAGCACGTGGCTTAAAAAAGCTTATTGCATGGGCCAGAATGAAATTAAAACCGACAAAATCAAGATCAGTCGTCATAAAAAAAGGAAAAGTGGTCCATAAATTCCATTTCCAAATCGCAGACCAAGACATTCCCACTCTGACAGAGAAACCAGTAAAAAGCTTAGGAAAAGTATTCCACCACATGTTAAAAGATACGACCCCCATTAATGAGACAATCAACAACCTAACAATATGGATTTAAAAAGTTGATAAGTCTGGGCTCCAAGGTCGTTTTAAAACTTGGCTATACCGACACGTGATTTTACCCAGGATTTTATGGCCATTAATGATTTATAGCGTGCTAATATTGGTGGTCGAGTCCCTAGAAAGGAAGATTAGTAGTTCTATTCGGAAATGGCTGGGCCTACCACGTTCACTAAGCAGCACAGCCCTGTACGGGAAGACAAACCCAATACAACTGCCCGTCAGTGGGTTAGTCGAAGAATTTAAGGTCTCTCGCACAAGAGAAGCTCTGATGTACCAAAATTCTAAAGACCCTAAAGTTGCCGACACCGGGATATTAATACATACCGGCAAGAAATGGGATGCAGGAAGAGAATTACGGTTGGCTGAAGAGAGGCTAAAATTATAGGAACTGTTGCAGAAGGGACAATGGGACTAGGCTACATCCAGCAAAAACCTATGGACAAGACAAATAAGAAAGATTACCAAAAACTTCTCCAAAATGAAGTAAGAGCTAGTGTGGAGGAGGATAGAATTACAAAAATGGTGGGATTAAGCCAGCAAAGGAGCATGGACCAGATGGGAGAACATAACAAAATGGAAAATTACTTGGTCTGATATATTATGGAATGAATTCACACATACAAAATTCCAGATCAAGGTAGTTTATGATACACTACCAAGCCCTGTGAACCTGTGAACCTCCATATTTGGGGAAAAAAAGTAACTCCCTCGTGCAAGTTATGTTCAGGAAGAGCATCACTCCAACATATACTTAGTGGTTGTCCCAAGACATTAAGTGATGGGAGATATCGCTGGTGCCATGATAAAGTTTTAAAGAAACTAACTGAAATATTCAACACAGCCATCCGGAGTTCAAAATTTAACCCAAAGAAAGAGAAAATTCAGTTTGTGAGGGCGGGCGAAAAAAAACAGTATGTAAGAGACCCACAAGATGTGTACTTTCCTCAGCTTCAGATTGGCAACTCATGGTAGACCTAGGATGCCGACTGAGGTTACCAGAACACATTCTAAGTACTTCCTTACGACCAGATATGGTCTTGTTTTCAAATTTAACAAAACAGATTATTCTGTGGGAACTAACAGTCCCATGGGAAGAAGACATGGAAGTTGCACACCAACACAAAATGAACAAATACCAAGAATTGGTGGATGGGTGTAGAAGACGGGATGGCAAGCAATATGCTACCCAATCGAAATTGGTGTGAGGGGTTTCGCTGGGAAATCTTTAAATTTGGCCTTCAATAAAATGGGAATTACAGGGTTAAAAAAGAGGAAAATGACCCAAACAATCCTAGATGCAGCTCTGGGGTCATCCAGGTGGATCTGGATATGCCGAAATAATAATACCTGGACGGGACAAAATAACGGTAGTGTCCGATAGACCAAAAACCATGACGAGGAAATGAAACAATCTATATTAATGTCACCAAATGCGACGATTTTTTTTATCTATTTATTTATCTATTCATATCAATCATATTTTATTCTTTTTTTTAACAATCCCAAATATTTCAGTAATATCATTCGCTTTACTTTTGTATTTTGTTCCAGTTTTTATCTATGCATTTATCTTTACAATCCCCATAGTTTTTTTTTTTAATCAGAAATATTACACCAATATCATTCGGTTTTTTATTTTAGTTATTTACATATCAACCGTATTCAGTACGATTTTCGATTTTTTTTTTTTTTTTTTTTTTTTTAGGCATATTCCTTCATCCCTATGGAATGGTATCTTCCACATCGTAATTTATGTATTTATTTTAGTATATTTAATGAATTTTTTTTACTATCTAGTCATTTAGCTATTTTAACCATTCATCTCCACATTAATATCACAAAAATCAATTTATTTTAATTTATATATTTCCGGATATTTACTGGAACCACACTGGACATTCATTTATTTGTGGACGACCTTATTCAAGGAATTTTTCCTCTTCTCCTGTGCAACCAAAACATCTTGCATTCCAATAACATAGCAAATAGAGATTAGGACACAGGCCGGGGCCTGATCAACCTTGGCTGGGTCAACCTGGGGAGAAGGTATGATGTTTTTAAAGGACCGAAACCGTCAATGAACCAAGGTAACATCACTGATGATGTGTCCTAACCGCATCTAAATGATGTATTTTTCAAATTCAAAAAAAATATATATATAACTAATAATCAGAGATGAATGTTGCATTATCTATAAAAGTTTACTAGGGCTGATAAAGTCCTTTTTGAATGAAATAATCTTCAAAACTGTATATTTTAATATCTAACCAATAAATATATAGAAATAATAAAATTTATTACCTCAGATTATAAATTTTTGCATGTTGTTAATGTCTTTTTACTGCAAAAGTACTACATAATTCAGTATTTGTCTATATTTCTGAGATGAGGTAGTGTTTACACTATTTACATTATTCAGACTATTGTCCTCATCTTGGTTGCAATTTGTATGACGTTTCAACCATTGTACGCTCCAGCCTTCTTCAGATGCTAGGAATTAAGGATTCAGCACTTATGCTAGGCTACAAAAATCTCCTAAGCCAACCAAGCATAGAGATGAATACAATATGGAAACCAATAATGCGGAGTGCCAAAGAAAATCCTTAGTGTTAAAGTTGCTGTATGAGCTCTGGTAAAAATACTAGAGAAAACCAATAACATCAAATATTTCAATATGAACTCTTGTAAAAAAATACGAGAGAAAACCATTAACGTAAAAATTTCAATATGAACTCTTGTAAAAAAATATGGGAGAAAACCATTAACATAAAAAATTGCAATATGAACTCTGGTAAAAAATGATTACTGAACATTAAGTTTATAATTCTCAGATATTCAGTTGTTGTTGTCCTTAAGGACACATGGCCCAGTGAATATAGATGTTGATTAGTTCCAGTGACTTGACCCAAAAAGTTGTGAGTTCAATACCTGTCTACAGCAGTGATGAACAAGTAACTTAGAGTCAGGTTAGAGAGAGATAACTCATGACTTTGCACAAGGAATGAGATATACCCCAGTGATAAAGTGTAATAAAGTGCTCGGTTCAAAATTCCTAGCACCTGAAAAAGGCCGGAGCATACAATGGCTGGAATGTTGTACAAATGGCAACCAAGATGAGGACAATAGTCCGAATAATGTAAATAGCATACTGTATAATTGTATTATCATACCCAACTTCATTTTTTTTAAATCTCTCTCTTTTTATTCTCAGTTGCATCTGATAACATTAGTGAAGAATTTCTATTTGCAGTTAAGCTTTTTGCCTCAATGTTAGGAAAAAAATCATGAAAAAAATGCATTGATATTTTTTTTTTAGATCTGGTTTTATTTGATCAGCATGTTTTCAAACTGTAAGATTACAGGAATCTTTTTATTTTAAATCTGTTCTCCAAAAATATGTGTCTTTTACTTTATGCCTCACTCATTTTAAATGTTAACACAACACTTCCGTTAATAATATATATTAATTTTAACTCATGAAAATTTCACTGTTTTCTTATTTTAAATTTCTGATGAATCTAAATTCTTCAGTTAACCCTCTAGGGCCATTCGTATCATATTTGATACAGTATTTCCCTATAAGGAAACATTTGGTATTTCCCTATAAGGAAACATTTGGTATTCATTGACTGAGCAGTCAGTACTGCTTTCATTTGAAATTTATAAAATATTTCTCTTAAAAAATTTTTCAGGAAAATATTTCTTTCAAGGCTTGTTTTCATACTGTATCAAATATGATACGAATGGCCCTAGAGGGTTAAGGCTTCTACTGGGCATAAAGTGGGGGATCAGTTCTATATTGTTATGAAGTAATAAACAGATCCCTCACTAATTAATATGATACGAATGGCCCTAGAGGGTTAATAACTGAATGAGCTCATGGCAAGTTCTACAATAAAATATTCATAGAAATTCCCTCTATTGCATTAAATATTTGATCTTAACCAAATATTGCAATAATAATCATAAATATGAATGCTGGTTGTTATTTTAAGAAGTAAGGAGGTACAAATGAAAAGATTTGAAATTGACACCTTTTTCCATTTCACTGAAACAGACAGTAAACACTTCTCTTTTTTTGTTTTTTTGTTTTTCACATAAACCAAGTAGCATGTTTGATGCTTTTTGTCTTATTTGTGTACTCAAAATGGAATAGTCCATTATTTGAGATGTTGAAATGAGACAGTAAACATTTCTATTTTTCTTTGTTTTTCTTCACTGAAATCAAGTAGTGTTTTTGATCTCTTTTGTCTTTCCATACAATCAGAATGGAATAGTCCATTATTTGAGGAATTGACATGAGACATTAAATACTTCTATCTTTCTTTGTTTTTCTTTGAAACCAAATAACATCTATGATGTCTTTTGTCTTTCCATGCAATCAAAATGGAATAACCTTTCTTTATCAGCTATTGGCAGGGCGTAATGGCCGTGTAAACTAACAAAAGAAGGAACAAGCACTGTTGTTATATCTTCTTACAGATGACAGTCATTTAGAACAAAGACCACTTCCACTGAAATATTTCATATTTATGTATTTCATCTCTCAACAGTATTCTCCCAGATCTTAATGGATTGTTGCTAACGCCCATCTCTTTAGATTTCGTCATTTAAGCAATAAATAAAAAATTCACAGTAAAATTAGATTAAGGTTTAAAAATTCTAAAATCAATTACATTAATGCAAGTCTTTTTATTATTTACTTGTTAAAACCCACACTAAAATAGTTACCTTAAAATCTAATTAGATTTCCTGATAATAAGTTTATCCTTTTATCCGTGTTCTTAATTCACGGTTAATCAATGACTATTTTCAAAGTACATTTTTATGGCCAGAGACATTGCAACTCATTTGGATGAACGAACAGACACATTTTTGCTTCAATTATTACTGTAAAAGGATAACAGTTTAATTATGCTTTTATGTATTTCTCTGTTTATTTTGGGGAGTTCAAGTTAATATGATTATTTGTTTAACTTCATTTCTAAACTTACAAAATTCATTTTTCTTTAGTTGTTTTTTTGTCAGGTTGTATGGTTATAAAAATTGTTTAACTGAATGTTTTGGTATAAATAATAAAACAATACATCTAATGTATGATATATATGTTTACTTAAAGCCAAATCTTGGTTTCTATCATATATAGACTTACTATAATTTTCAAGCCTCAAAAGTGGACAGTTTTCAATTTTTATTATAGATTTCGATTTCTTGAATAATAATCTTTTCATGACCCAAGACCTTGTAAGCTGACATACCAAAAAAATGGTAAAGCAAATACTGAAACAGAGTGTAATCCTTTGTGTATAAATCACTTGATAGTGTAAGATGTAGTTTAAAAAGCAGAGAAATTCCAAGGAGAAAAGTATATTTTCATGTATAAAACGACAGGAAAAAAAATGGAAAAACTGGGACATTTCTGTGATTTGTAAGCATTACAAAAATATCAAAGTCAGTAATTGGTTGTTTGCAAAACTTGCTAAAGGTGTTGATTGTGAAAACAGGCATTAATTACTTTTCAATAAAAATTTGTTTTTGATGATTTTTATTCTGAAATTATGCATCATTTTGTTTTTCATTTTCAGGTAAATTACCTTTGAATGATTTCCATGTCTAGTCTGTTCCCTTTCACATGGTGTAATGTTTAAAAATCTTGTCTTACTAAATCAATTAGGAATGAATATTGAATTCAATCCACACTGTGTGTCCCAAACTTCTGGCTTTGTGCAACATCTAAGCTACACTAAGAAAATTATCATGTAGATGTCTAGACTCAACAAAATCTGGAAAAAGGACAGAACTATACAGGACTTAGAGAAACATTATATAAAATTTATTTTCCTTTGCTGCAATATACCATTAGGTAGATATTATCTCTTCAATAAACAAATAAATTCATCCAAAATAATCTGCCAATGGCAAGAAAATTATCTCTTGAATCCCCAGATTGTTCTTTCATGTGCTTTTGGTTCTTTATTGCATTCTGTTAGCCATCTTTGTTTTCCTTTACTGTTCTTCGTCTTCTCAAGATTGCAGTATATTAAACAAAATTTCTGGCAGTATAGAAAAAAACTTTCCTTTTAAACTCATAAGGAAAACATTTTTGTGTTTGGTAATTTTAATGCTCATAATGACAAAAGGCTTAAGCATTCTAATGTTACTGATGTAACTAAGTGCTGATTAGATGTCGCACAAGGCCGAAAGTATGGGATACCCAGTGAGGATCAAACTCACTACTCAATTGTAATAAGCAGGGCACAACGGTCATACAAACTAGCAAAAGAAGGAACAAGCACAGTTGTTATCAATCAGTTAAGTGTCATACATGATACATGCTTGGACGATCATGTCTCTTTACAGACATGACTGACTGACTGATTATCCTGCAGTAAGTTGCCATTACTTTCTGCGGTAGACTGATTCCCAGCCAAGGCTATAGAACCCAATCTGTCTTGTTATTTAACTCATAACTGAAGGGAAGAGATGAATTAATACCTTTCCAAAGGGTATTTGTGCATAAGTGAATGCAAGGAATTCAACTGGAATTCGAACTTGGCTCCCCGATTTCTTGTTATGAGCTGATAACCACTGCACCACAACAACAGTAGTTATATCCTTCCTAAAAAAAGACAGTCATATAGAACAAAGACTACTTCCACTGAAATGTTTCATATTTATGTATTTCATCTCTCAATATTATTCTCTAAAATCTGTCTCACTAGATCAATAGTATTCTCATTGGCAGAATTTTCCGGATGGATTTATTTGTTTACTGAAGAGATAATATCTATCTAATGGCATATTGCAGCAAAGGGAAATAAATCTTATATAATGTATAGTTTTGTCTTTTTTGCAGATTTTCTTCAGTCTAGACATCTACATGTTGATTTTCTAAGTGTAGCTGAGATTTTATGCAAAGCCAAAAGTTTGGGGCACTCAGTGTGGATTGAATTCAATATCATATAATAAAAACTTAAAACTGTCCACTTTTGAGGCTTAGAAATTATAGTAAGTCTATATATGATAGAAACCAAGATTTGACTTTAAGTAAACATATATATCATACATTAGATATGTTGTTTTATTATTTATACCAAAACATTCAGTTAAACAATTTTATAACCATACAACCTGAAGAAAAATGAATTTTGTAAGTTTAGAAATGAAATAATCATATTGAACTCCCCAAAATAAACAGAGAAATACATAAAAGCATAATTAAGCTGTTATCCTTTTATAGTAATAATTAAAGCAAAAATGTTGCAGTGACTCTGGCCATACAAATGTACTTTGAAAATAGTCATTGATTAACTGTGAATTAAGAACAAGGATAAAATCATATCAAAATATTCGGTTAAACAATTTTATAACCATGCAACCTGACAATCGATATGCAGACTTTCAATTTTTTCCATTGCTCAGTCTCTTATGCAAATAATGAATTTTTTTTACTCTCTTCTCTAATAAACCTGATCAACATGTTTCCTTACTGTTCTTCCTTGCCTCCTTGTTGAGCTTTAAAACTTTGCTCACTTACCAATTCAGGTTATGCTGTAGTATCTGTTGATATTTGTAACAGTCATCTATCAGACAGGAACCTCTATTCACAAGACTCCTTCCAGAACCAGCATGCTGGTTAGTATTTGTTTTGTGACAGCTGCTTTTCTAGATCTTTTTAGGTGTCACCCAGAACTCTATCCTTTGTTCTTAATTTTTATCACTGACCTTCTGAACTTGATGTCCATGCTGATGACACAACCATATCCTGTCTTGATAATAAGTCTGATCAGTTCAATAAGGTCAAACTAGTGGCTAATCTATCTAATGTTTGTTCACCACTGCCGTAGCCTGGTATTGAACTTACAGTTCTTTATGTCAAGTCACTAGAACTAACCAATCAATACCAGGCTACAGAAGTGGTGAACAAATAACTTAGAGAGTTAGATTAAAGGGAGATTACAGAAGTGGCATTGCACATGGAATGAGAATGATACACCCCAGTGATTGTAATAAAAGGTTTGGTTTGAAATTCCTAGCGTACAATGATCAAAACAACTATAGTGGGTTGCTTATCTATTCTTTTCTGTTAGTAGTGGAGAGTCCGTCCTAGTGAAGGGTAGTTGTATACTGTTGCAGGTTAACGGAATTTGGCTTTGTTGTAGATAGCCTACTATAAGTCATAAAGAAAGGTTATAAACCAAGAAAAGCAAATTGAGTTGAAAGATAACATTTTATATAAAACACATATCAATTAATGTTTTTGCAATTGAAGTAATACATGAAGTATAGGTCCAACGGAGGTTAAAATGTTCATGGCAATAAAATGCTGAAAAAGAATTAATGCTTATGAATTTGGGAGCGTGTAAGTAAGGAATGTCTTTGATGTATTCACTCCTTAGGTCAATAAGTAGTTTTTGAGACAGGGAAGAAGGAAAGAGGTAAGGGAAGTGAGCGTAGTAAGCCGCTTGACTTAGGTCAAGGGAGATACTAGTTACTCTCTTCTCCTTGAGTTGGTCTGCTCATCAATGCTTTCTGTATCCGCTTTTATATCTTCTTTTTGGATCACAGCAGCTCATTTGGGATTTCACACTTGTATTTGGTTCTGGGCTTCCCATTTTGGCTGATAAATAAAATTCTTGTAGGCTCGTGAACTAGAAATTTAATATTTAATTAATTTTTAGTTTTCAATTGGAACATCTGCGTGGAGCCGGTGGCGCAGCAATGACTTTTGGTCATTTGCTTTTTGGTTGTGAAAGCACTAACATCCGGTCCATCACTTTTGCTCGGTATCACCACACAACATAATAATGGTAATAAAGATTAGGAAAATAGTCTGAAAACTGTAAATGGAAAATTATATTGTGTATATAGTGTAACCCTGATATAAGAGAGTTGTCGGGGCAGGATAAAAGTTATCTTATATCCGTGTTTCTCTTATATCCGGGTTTGGTACATTTTATATACATTACCACAGGCTCTAATTTGGGACCAGAGAAAATCTCTCTTATATCCAGGTTTCTCTTATATGTGAGTCTCTTATATCCGGGTTATACTGGTTTAGAATATTTCTTATTAGCATGAAATATATTTGCATGTATAATATTGTTGGCAAAGTTTAACATTTGTACCCACAAAAAAATGGTGTATCAAAAAGACAGTTTTTCTTTTGATATTACTGTATACTTCCTTGGCAATTTTATTGTTTTAATAAACCCTTAACACGTGAAAATGTATTTATACAGCAAGAGTTCTCAAGAATTGACAATAAAAAAAATTGAACACAATTTATTTTATTAAATTGTTTAATTTCAAGATTGATTTTATATTTCTTCTTCTTCGATGTGCCATGTCGTTTCAGGATGTAGGTAATCATGACCTTTCATATCTCCCTATTCTTTGGAGCTCTTAACACTCTTTCTCTTGTTACCCCTCCCAAACTCTGCTCTGCCATCCATTTACTCATGCCCATCAAGTATTTTATTGCTTTTCTCTGTCTCTCTTTCCCTCTATGTGACCTGTGAATATCAGATTCTCCAATCCTTCTTTTCTCATTACATGTCCCAGAAACTTAAGCTGTCTTTTCCTGATGTTAAGTATCAGCTTCCTTTTCATTTCCATCCTTTCAAAAACCGTGTTGTTGCTCACATATTTGGTCCATGTTATCCTCAGCATCCTTCTGTAGAACCACATTTCAGTTGCTTCAAGGAGATTGTCCAGAATACACTGCTATATTGAAAAAGAAAAGTACTGAATTGTTATGTAATATTTATTACATAACAATCCGGTACTCTTTCTTTCGTTTCCAGTGAAATTTTCCTGTCACTCAATACTTTGATTAGCTTTTGGAATGCATCCTTGGCCATGCCAATACATCTTCAGATCTTAGTGTCACATTTTCCATTCTGTGTTAAAACACTTCCCAGGTATTTAAATTTCTGCACCTGCTTGATTTTAGTATCCCAGCCTGTAGTTAGCATTTTGGGATCCTCTTTTTACTGATGACCATGCATTGTTTTCTTGTAGTTTATGTTTAGTCTTTTCTTTTCAATTTCTTTAGCTACCTTATATAGGAGCGCTTGTAGTTTCTTTTCTGTGTCTGTTATCAGCACTGTATCATCTGCATTTCTTATTTTTTTATTTTTTTTAAATCATATCACCCCAAGAAAGGCAGTTTACTGCCACTGGTGTTCAGAGGGTTACATAAGAGGAAAGTTATGAGAAAGAGTGACAGGTTATAGGGGGTGTCAGGAAGTGGGTACCGATGAGAGTGGAGTGGATGGAGAAAGGAGCATGAGAGAGAAGATGCAAGTTAGTGAAATAGGAGATGACAATTGGCTTTACATTTAAATTCTTGGAGATTGTAGCCGTTAGGGAAGCAAGTAAACGGAAGGGAATTCCACAGGCAGGAAGTGCAAGAAAAGAAGCTACTGGAGTAGAATTTGTGTTATATTGTTCAGATTGTAGCCATCAATGATGAATCCTAGCAAGACTTCTAGTTCTCTCATTGCCTTGTTGTATAGGTTGAATAGATCTGGTGAGAAGCCACATCCTTGTCTTACACCACTTTCTATCTTTTCTGCTGAACTCATTTCCTGTTCATGTGCAGACAGTTTGCTGCCAGTACAAGTTCTGGATTATTCTAATGTCTTTCCCGATGTTGTAGTTACAAATCCATAAAAATGTATGAACCAACCACAATGCAACAGTTATTTTTTACTATATTATAAAGAAATTACAATGAAAACAATTTTGGCAAACTTGAATAAATGTACTCACAAAAAGACACAGTATCAAATGGACAATTTTCCCATGACACCATTTTTTCAACTATCTTCACTCTTTGCAATGTTTATTATTTTAAAAAAGCAATGATTAGAATTGGAATAAAATCTAAACATGAAAGTGAATTCATACATTTTCTTTGTCCTTCAGAATTGAGAATAAATATAATAAACACTATTTATTTATTAGATTGTTTATTTATACTATTTGTAATGGCAAAGGTACACAGGTGTAGACTTTGAGAAATCTTTATTCAACTGAGAATAAAAGGTTCATGTATAGTTGATTTATTAAGTGCTGATTAGATGTGGCACAACGCTGAAAGTATGGGATACCCAGTCAAGATCAAACTCACTACTCAGTTGTAACAGGTTTTAACGAGACAAGCTTGCTAACCATTACACCACATCGGGGTACCCAAGGTTTGTGTATAGTGTCATTTTATAGTATCTTTGCATTGTGGTTCAGTGGATATCGACTCAGAGCAAGAAATCAAGAAACCAAGTTCAAATTCTAGTTGAATCCATTGCATCCACTTACACAGAAATACCCTTTAGAAAGACAATAATCCATCCCTTCCTTCCAGTTATGGGTCAAATAACAGGAGAGATTGGGTTCTATAGCCTTGGTTGGCAACCAGTCTACTGCAGAAAGCATTGGCAACCTACTGCAGGAAAATCTTCTGCCCAGTCAGTCATGTTTCTTTTGAAACATGATCACCCAAGCATATGACATTTAACTGACTAAAACAGAAATAGCTCTCTCAAAGAGGAGAGTGACAAAACAAGGGGAGATCATTGTTAGCATTCATAACACTATTATATTCTTTATTGGAATGGTTGGCAAAACACCAGCTCAAGGTGGTGTAATGGTTAGCAAGCTCGTCTCGCTAGCTCCATTGCAATTGAGTAGTGAGTTCGATCCTCACTGGGTGCCCCATGCTTTCGGCCTTGTGCCACATCTAAGTTGCGCTTAGTAAATCACCATCAGCTAATTGCCAATTGCTTCAAACTTTATGAAATAGAAAAAAATATGAATTTTCTTTGTTCAGATATTTTAATTTAGTAAATGTTTTTAAATTTATGAATAAAAATTGTTTCCATGTTACTTTATAAATCAGTAAATGATAAATATTGCAATGCATTAGTTCTAATTTGATTAGTTTTTAGAATGTAGTAAATATAAAATTATTCATGTAAATAAGCAATCTAATAAATAAATGAATAGTATTTCATATTTTTGTTGAAAATTATCAAGAACAAAATAATGTATAAATTCTCTTTCCTCATTTTTTTAGGTTTTATTCCAATTATAATCATCGCCTTTTTAAAACAATAAACACTACCAAAGAGTAAAGTAATTTTTAAAAAATGCTGTTGTGGGAAAAACAATCTTTTTGATACTGCATCTTATTGCAGGCATGTACATCCATGTTTGCCACAATTTTTTATTCATAAATTTATGAAAATCTTTTGTCTGTTAAAATTGATCACACTTATCAAAAAAACAAGAAAATTAAAATCAATACATGTCGAAAAATAGGTACTGATCTGGCGACTCGACTGCAGCCACTTTCCCACCGTCGAAATGTGGCCTCCCTTTGTCTGTTCTATAAATACTTTCATGGCTTCTGCTCGGACAAACTTAAGTCACTGGTGCCTCCTCTGGTGCCTCGTGCAACCAGACTGGCAACTGGGTCCCACCCATTCACAGTCAGGTTAGCTAAATGCAGACGACAATTCTACTCCTGCAGCTTCTTCTCTCGCACTTCCCGCCTGTGGAACTCACTTCCATATTCTTGCTTTCCTGATGGCTACAACCTCCAGAAATTGAAATGCAAAGTCAATACTCATCTACTAACCACTGGACTCTAGCTCTCTCCTCACCCCGTATAATCTTCCCTTTCTCTCCACCTATGTATCTGTCATCGCACCTGCATTCTCAGCTTTCTATTGCTCCTTTCTAACTAGTTTGTACTCCTCACTCTTTTCTAATTAATCTTTTTACAGTTATGTAGCCCCCTGCTCATCAGTGGCATTTCTGCCTTGCTCGGGGTGAAATGATTAAAAAAATAAAAGAAAGTTACAAGCCTCTGGATTTATTTTTGTTTTTCTTGAGAAGTGACAACAAAAATGTTAAAGACTATTTACAAGAATACTGTTTGATCCTATGGTTGCCAATTCTCAAGAAAAAGTGAATGCATTGTAATGGGGTCGAATTAGGGAAGAATGATTTATTCTCACACTTATGTTTGTCTCATTATGAGCATTACTATATCCATGATATAATAATATTGTAGTTCAAGGATGGGACAGAATGGCTGAAAAGAAAAAGAATGATGAACATGCATTGTTCTCAGAGAGACTTTTATACACAAAACTAACACATATACACATATGTCCGAAGTGGAGAATAATATATCACATATATCTACACAGCAATGCAGTGTATAAGGGGAAAACAAAAAGGAAGGGTATTTCATATAATATTGATACTCTTGTATCTAGAGAAGCCATTTTTAGGTCTCCAGATTCAAACTGGCCATATTCATCTATTTATCTAAGGGCATATTCCATGAATAAGAAAGAGTGAGTCTTGGGTTTTATCAAATTGAGAACTGCAAGCTGGAGTTACATTTTATAACTGAAAAAGATATATTCCAAAAGGGAAATGCCATAAACTAGACTCATAAGCTGCTAAAGAGCCACTGCCTGGGTCCTGAAGGATTCAGGTAAAGAAAGCAATGTTACCATTTGTTGCTGTAAACAGGCTAAAAACTGACTTGGGTTTTCGTCACAATATGGAATGACATCATTAAGCAACCATCATGAGACCCGTGTGACTTATCTTCACCAAAGACAGATAAGCACCTTCTGTATCCTTACAACTTAAATCCAGTTTGATACTTCATTAATAACTGTTTTCATTTGTTTTAAGCCTCTTCTGGCTTCTTGCTTTCCAATCAACTTTGCATTTAAATTTTTTCTATCACTGTCAATCATTATCTTCTCTCTTCTTAATTCTTGTCCTTTTATTAATAATGTTTTCTTTTTCTCATATTCTCTCACACACTCAGTAACCTCTTACATGTGTCCTAGGTATGACAATAAACTACATCCAGCAGCAAGGCCTCTAATCAGGAGGTTTCTTTTTTAATCATATCACCCCAAGCAAGGCAGTTTACTACCACTGGTGTGCAGAGGGTTACATAAGAGGAAAGTTATGAGAAAGAGTGACAGGTTATATGGGCTGTCAGGAAGTGGGTAAGAGAAGGATGAGAATACTGAGAGTGGAGTGGATGGAGAAAGGAGCATGAGAGAGAGGATGCAAGTTAGTGAGATAGGAGATGACTATTGACTTTGCATTTAAATTCTTGGAGATTGTAGCTGTCAGCACCTCTTAATTGCTATTGTTCCCAGGTCTACCCTAACCTGGAGTGGTATCACTTGTTAGGGACCTAAATATAAGGAAATAGTTAACCCCCCAAACTGGGGTGAAAATACTATGAAAATATAAAAATACATTTACATAGTAAAATTTCCAGCAATACATTTTCAAAAAAAAATACTAGCAATACAATTTTGTAAAAGAAATTACAAATGCTCCCAAGAAAATTAAATTTTGGCATTAAATGACCCATAAGTAGTTGATATGCTGCTAAATAGACAATAGCATTAGTAACCTCTTACTGGCTTTATTGCCTTGTTTGGAGTAAAATGTTTAAAAGAAAATATATTTGGGTTATATTAAAATTTTAAAACAACATTTTAAAACAATAAAATTGCCAAGAAGGATATAGGATATATATATACACTACTGGCCATAATTATTAAACCACCCCAGTTTTTTAAAAGAAATGATGTATTTTATACTATTTTTAAGTGGATAATTCTAAATGAAAATAGAATGGTTCTTTTGTTATTATTACTTTGCAAAATTTTACAAGGCATGAAGCAAAGATAAACTCTTTCGAATCACCCTAAATTTTCTTCATTCTTTCATTGATGAAACTGCAATTATTAAATATTTATAAATTCATTTGATGCACATGTTATTGTGTAGTATTAAGAAAAAAACATTCTATTTTCATTGACAATTATTCACTTGGTAATAAATACTAAAAAAATAGTATGAAATACATCCTTTTTATAAAACACTGTGGTGGCCTAATAATCATGGCCGGTAGTATATATAGCATAATCATAATCCATATATACTGTCTTAATATGTATAGGAAAAATTACTAAAAGTTGTAAGTTAAAAATGTTTTTTTTAACAGTATTTATTTATTTCTATTATTATATATATATATTTGATATTCCAGACAGGCCTCAGCCTTTCATCAGAAACAAATGATTTTAAACTAGAAGTGTCCATCACGAGAAGCGTCCATCACGAGATGTGTACATCGCATGATGTAGAAAGCAATAGAGTTTGAATATTTTTAAACGTAAACCTAACTGTAATCATACTTTTAAATGTTGTTTTAAAGAAAATTTGAAATATCAAATATATATACATATCTGAAATATCAAATATCTATAATAATAGAAATAAATAAATACTATCAAAAAAACATTTTTAACTTACAACTTTTTAGTAGTTTTTCCTATATATATATATATATATATATATATATATGGTTAAATAAAATAAAGACAAGAGGAAAACTGTATTTTAAATCGCCTACGCGTTTCATCCGTGATGGACTTTTTCAAGGCAGAAAGACGAAATGAGCTTTATTCTAAATTGCGTCTCTATAAACAAAATTAGTGTTGGTAACCACAAATACGCTCACAAATCATTTCAAAAAATTAACGGAATATTTCAGTTTTTAGAATTTCTTCATGTGTAATTGCAAAGTCACGTGACGTTAAGATGAAGGGAATTTATTAGTTTTCTTCGAAAATTGTCCATTCTGTGTGTTTAGTATATTCCAGAACTCCCCCACATGCAGTGCAAAAGCACGAGATTTTAGAATGAAAAAAGGAAATCAACCGTTTTCTTTGAAATTCCCACCATGCATTTTAGTTTGTTTCAATATAGTTTCCACAAGCAATGGTGAGATTGGGAAAAAGCCGGGCCGCAAATTGATGTTTTGGTAGTATTAATCTCAGATTAAAACTGAGTATATATATATATATATATATATATATATATATTCTCCTTATGTGTATTCTGTATTTAAATAAGTCCAGTAGAACTCAATCCATTCTAAGTTGAATAATGCTTCAGTTAAATTATGCCAGTATTCATTTTCTCACTCTAACAACCTAATCAACATTATGAAAAAGAGCTTGCAACATAAAATAACCTTTTCTGAAATGTTATTTGAGAAAAAATAAATCATTTAAACTTTAATTATTTGAAGCAAGTATTTATTTTAAAATATCATAGAAAATATTTTTTTTAATGAGGTGTTGACACGTTTATTGAGACCCTGATGTTTGAGAAATCTATGGAAGAAGGGGATGTGCGTTGTGGTGCATTGGATATCGACTTGGAACGAGAAATTGGGGAGCCGAGTTCGAATTCCAGTTAAATTCCTTGCATTCACTTACGCGCAAATACCCTTGGGAAAGGTATTAATCCGTCTATTCCTTCCAGTTATGGGTTAAATAACAGGACAGATTGGGTTCTATAGCCTTGGTTGACAACCAGTCTACCGCAGAAAGCAATGGCAACCTAGTGCGGGAGAATCTTCTGCCCAGTCAGTTATGTCTCTTTCGAGACCTGATCGCCCAAGCGTGTATCATGTATGACACTTAATTGACTGATGGAAGGAGGAAATTATAGTAATAAAATTACATGACAAATACAATGCAGAATGCCTTTTCAAATATATTTCTTAAATATCCAGTAATCTTAAAAATTTAAATTATTTTAACCATTCTAATATTGCATGGAATTTTAAGTACTTTGGCTTAATAATCTTACTTATTTACTTGCTTGTTGAGAAAAGGTTAGAAAATTACCAAATAAACAGCAGGGAAGAATATAGTACGAGTTATCTCCCCTTGGATGTGCATTATGGTGCAGTTATGGATTAAATAATAGGACAGATTGAGTTCTATAGCCTTGGCTGGCAACCAGCCTACTGCAGAAAGCATTGGCAACCTATTGCAGGATAATCTTCTGCCCAGTCAGTCATGTCTCTTTTTGAGACATGATCGCCCAAGCATATATCACGTATGGCACTTAACTGATTATCTCCCCTTATATGTATTCTGTATGTAAATAAGTGTTGGACAGAATCCATTCTAAGTTGAATAAAGCTTCAGTTTACACATGTGTTTATTTTCTCACAAGCAGTGTCAAGAGAAAAAAATCCTTTTGACACGGCCTTTTTTTGTGTTTTGTTTTGTTTTTTTTGCAGGTATATATGTTAAACTTTGCCATATTTTTATCATGAATTTTTAACAACTTAAATCTGTTAAGAAAATAGTTGTGTATAAATGGCATTTTTAAAGACCAAACTTTTAGGCTCGACTTTTGCAATGTAGAGATTAGCTTACAGATGTGTAATAATTTCATTAGTTTAAAGTTCATGCAAAGTTGGTGAGCTACAAGCAACTCTTAATGTCAAGCATGAAAAATATTTCCCAATTACTAACAATGAAATGATGAAAACATAAAATATGAGTTAATAGCAAAATCTATGTTGTGCCTTCAGCAAATGAAGTTCATCAGTTTACACTTGACTAACTTACTTTTTGAATAATTTTCTTTGAAAAATGTCTATTACCAAAATTTCTTATAGACATGAATAAATTCTTTAGTATTTGTCTATACTTCTGTGATGAGGTCGTATTTACACTATTTACATTGTACAGACTATTATCCTCGAGGACATATGGCCCAGTGGGTACAGACATTGGTTAGTTTCAGTGACTTGACCCAAAGAGTTGTGAGTTCAATACCAATCTACAGCAGTGGTAAACAAATGACTTAGAGAGTTAAGTTAAAGGGAGATAACTACATGGCTACCAGAAGTGGCATTGCACATGGAATGAGAATGATATACCCCAGTGATGGTAATAAAGGATTCAGTTTGAAATTCCTAGCACCTGAAGAAGGATGGAGCATACAACGGCCAAAACGTCATGATAATAGCAATAAAGATGAGGATAATAGTTCGAACAATCTAAATAGTGTGAATAAATTCTTGTATAGAAATGTAGAATAATTTTGATTAAACTGTCTGCGTTTCTGTTTAAAGTTGTCTTTTTCTATGCGCTGTATCCCTTCAGAACGGTTATCTACAATTTCTTGATGTCAGTAGTTCTTAATAAATATTGTCTTTTTGTTATCTCTCCTAATCCCTGTTCTTCTATTCACTTATTCAAGCTCATTAAGTAGGTTATGTGCTACTTTCCCCTATCTCACTTACCTTCAATATATCTTGCAAGTAACAAGTTTTCCAAGCCCTCTTTTCTTATTGTATGCCCCAGAAATTTCAACTGACTCTTTCTGATGTTAAGTATAACTGTATTATTTGTTTCCATTTTCTCTAAAATGTCATTGTTGCTTGCATGTTCAGTCCATGGTATCCTCAGCATCCTTCTGTAAAGCCACATTTTTATCATTTGAAGTTTTATCTTCATTTGTGTGTTGATGGTGTGGCATTCACTGCCATGTCTAAGAATTGATATTATGTAACAGTTCAGTACCCTTTTCTTTGTTTCTAATGAAAATATTTTCCTTTTTCTATTGAGAAAGAGGAAAATATTTACTTAGCTTTTGGAAAGCATCTTTCATTATCCCAATGCACCTTCAGTTTTTCTTTGACACTTATTATTTCAGAATTACTAATCTTCAGTTTATAGGACACAGGAGAAAATTTTAATGGTTTCCTTGAAATATATTTAGTTCCTCTGGCTTCCTATGGAACATAAGGTTCTTTTTAATGACAGATTCAAGGGCATGCTAATTTCATTGGGAATCTGAATTCAAAAGTTGTCTCCAGCCACAGGCATGAAATGTATTTAAATGTCTTAAAATATAGTATTTTGATTGTCTTACTTTCTGTTGTTCTACTAGGGTTAGTCTATAAAGAAAATATAAATTAATGATTTTTCCTGATCAAATATTGTAAGTCAGCCTCTAGACAAGATCTCTTTATATATGTTGTTTATATAGTATTTCATGGTGGGAATTACATATATGTTGTTTATATAGTATTTCATGGTGGGAATTACATATATGTTGTTTATATAGTATTTCATGGTGGGAATTACATATATGTTGTTTATATAGTATTTCATGGTGGGAATTACATATATGAAGTCCGGAAAAGCACACATAAAACGAGTGCTGAGTTTCGAATTACAAGATAGATTACAGCTTTGGTCAGTCAGGTATACCATTCACATCAGTACTGATTTAGAAAATTAAGTTCATTGACTAAATGTCAGTTATTTATAAATAAAATTAAGTCTGTGAGCAAATTCATATTTTCAAGGAAGAGATGTTTACAAAGATTATTTTTGTTACAATAAAACTAATTTAACATTTTTTTTTTTTAGTTATTTTCTCAAAAAACGATTTTTAAATCTGGAATTTTCCTAATTTATTTCAGGATTGGTAAAGGCAGACAACTTCCTTAATTGATTATATTTCAGACACAAATTTTAAATTCCAGTCTGACTTTGAAGACAAATAGAACTGAAATGATCATCTCTAAAATAATTTCTTTCCAATCATCTTTTTGCTTGTTTCTTTTTAACAAATTTTAAAATTAAACATTTATTATCAATTTTTTTTTTTTGTCAATCGTCAATGAGAAGAACTTCTTGAACACTTACAGGAATCTCTAACAAATCTTTCTTTTATTCTCTTTCTAAATTGTTCTGGTGAAAGATAACCTAAAAAATCTCTACTACCACCACCACCACTACTACTACTACTACTACTACTAAATTCTAGAAGAACTCAACACTCACAGTGCCGAGCATCTATTTTCCAGGATAACTGGTTCTTCTAATTTTTGTCCATAGGAAATTCCATCATGTGCAGCGTTATTCATTCCTGCAAGCCCGGGATGCAGCAGACAGCTTGCTAGAAGATGATGATGACGACCCACCCCTTGACCCTAACCCTAACTTCAGCCATATAGAAATGACTGAAGAACAAATGGATGCTGTAGGAGGGGGAGGTAGAGTAACATTTCATTCCTTTTTCACTAAATAAAATCTTTAACAAAGAGAAAAAAAGCAAAGATTAAAATTCATTTCTTTTTAATCTTTGATTTTTTTTTTTTATTTTACACATGATTTTTTAAAAAATTATTTTTGTTCTTTCATAATTTTTTTTCCTTCTTGATAATTGCTTTTTTCTTTCTGCAATAAGCTACAGTTTCTTTTATTTCCTTTTCGTTTTTTTGGTTAGGGTCACAATTCAGGTCTTCAAACTTCAGAGCTTGAAATAACTGTTTCTCATGTAACAAGAAATTCATTTTTTATCCTATCAGAATTGATTTTTAAAACTATATTTTTTTTTAAATTATTGTTATTGAGTTTTTCTGCTTATCTATTTTTTTTTTTTTTTTTTTTTGCTAAATTGTAATTCTCTTTGTGGCTTCTTCTGTTTCATTTTAATGTATTATGTCAGCCATAACTCACTTTTCCTTGTTTAAGTCACATTTCAAATCTTTTTTTCATCAGTCAATTTCCATTTTCATTACGCCATATCTTTATATCTATCAGTTTCATTCTGTCTCTAGAATTTTGTGCTAATTTCTCAATCAGTTGTTCATCAATCTATTGATCAAATTATTTATCTATATACTTGTTTGTTTTCATTTTTTGCCAACTCATTATTTGACTTTTAAGGTGCGCAACCAAAAATTATTTATATCTTAAATATTGAACTAAGCTCATTTCAGGACATGATTTCATATCATTGTTTCTGTATGATGGCCAGAAAGAAAGACAACTAAACATCAGCTGTTGCTTTCTGTCCAACTCACTGTTTTTCTCTGCTTTTAAATTCAATTACTTCACAGAATTAATCTTAAAGAGAAAACAGTTGCTATTTGGCATATTTTTTAGATATAGCCTTTTTGAAAACCTCTCTCATGAAAGAAATTTATGTAAATGATTCAAAATTAGATCATCCAAAGTTGAACAAAATTATCAAAGCTAACAATATTAATAACTTACTGGAACATTCTTAACTCATAGAAACCAATTAATCAAGCATTTCTATCTCTCTTGTAAATGACCCTTGTATACTATAGGAACCACTTACACAAATAATCTAATAAGAATGTTGGTTTTTTAATGAGCTGATTGTACAAACATAGTTAAAATCAGTTTGTCTTGACACTACTATTTAGATTTTCAACCAGAGTGCCATGAGATGATCTTAGGTATACTGTGAAAATTTTTAAAGGTCATTAATTAAATTATTTTTAAAAGAAGTCCAAAGCACAATAAATGTGCAAAACAAGCTTTTCTGCAATAGATAATATTAAAAACAAAAACTGATCATGGCTAGAATTGTTGGAAGAAGATTTAAGAGTATGTCAGTCCAAAATTCAACCTTGCAAAGAAGATACTCTTATAAACGTCAAGTTCATATAGCTCATATGTTAAATTATAATAAGCAGAAAAATAAATAAGTTTTAATTATCTTTTTATTATTTTAAATTATAATAAATTGTTTTTTGTTTGTGTTAAGAAATAAATCATAAAAAATATACTCTTTCTATTTAATCTTTTTATGATCATCATAAATATGTCTCAGAAGTTTAACTTTAGTTTTCAAATGTGATAAGATAAAAAAAAAGTTGATAAACATTGATCTAGATCATTATTTATAGACATATTTATTTTTCTATAAAATCTGTACTAATTTTTTTTATAATTGTTCAAGGCCACTCTAGGTAAAAGGTTACCAAATGGAATGAGGGAGTGTTGTATACCTACCTATATACAGGAATGGAATGTTCCTATCCTTTTATATATGTGGACACTATTAGAGTAAAGTGATCATACTCGATCTAAATTCTCTCTTGTTCAACTCTGTTTCCAAGCAGAGACCCAAACAAGGCTCTGCCAAAGTCTCATTTTGGGGAAAAAACAAGAACCCGACCTGGCCCTAGGCTGGGTTTATAGGATATTTTTGGCTGAGTTTAAGAGCTCAGAATCCCCACTTTAATTGACCTTTAAATTCACCTTGGTGGGAAAGTGTTAAATATTAAGAGTAGAGTGATTATACTGACTAGCAGTGTATCTACTTCATGCAGCATGCAAGTCTTATATTTGTTGATATACTACTATTCCCAACCTTTGTTTTGGTGATTACTGATGCAGTAACCTTTTAGGGTTACATTAGATCTTCTCTTCAGTCTACTGCAAAAAGTAATGGCAACCTGCTGTGGGAAAATCTTTTGCCTAGTCAGTCATGTCTCTTTCAAGACATGATCACCCAAGCATATATCATATATGGCATTTAACTGATTGAACATTTGGATCTCTTGCTTTTTGTTACTAAAATGAAGTCCAACCATGAATAAAAAGATCTTACTGTTTTTCTTAGTTTTTATTTTTTTGTTTGAAATAGTCTAGTGAATTAAAGCATTTGCTCATGAATTTGGTGACATAGTAATTGTGAGTTCAATCCCTGGGTCAGGCAGTGTGTACTTGGACTTGACGGAAACTATATGAACTATAAGTGAGCAATACTAAAAATAAGAACTAGACAAGATATCCCTAGAAACTGATAATGGAACAAGAACAGTCTATGCCTGTAGATTAAATAAGTTTAGTCCAGAATTTGCTGTACATTACCAATATTGACATACACGTGATAAGGGCCAGAGAGCACATGGTTTAAAATAATGTGACATCAACAAGAAAGATGAGGACAATTGTCTGTATATAAATAGTGTAAATACTGCTGTTTTCTCCTAAAATCCAACCATAAAGAATAAGCTTTCTTTAAAAAAAAATATATGTAATTCATACTTACATTTTGGAATTATACAATATTAAAAGTATACATAAGAAAAAGTTTGGATATTTCTAACTATAATATATTTTTCCTTTTTTCAGATAAATAACTTCAGAACTGACTAGAATATTTTTTTAATCATTTTACCCCAAGCAAGACAATAATGCCACAAAAACTCAAAGGGGGGTTACTGGGGGGTGAAAGACAATGGGAAGATTTTAGTGAGAAAAAAAGGACAATAAAAGAAAAAAATCAGAAAGACAGAAAATGGTGCATTTATTGCATTTATATTTTTGAAGATCATAATCACTGGGAAGCAAGAAACCAGAAGAGAATTTCACAGGCATAATGTGCAAGAAAAGAAACTATTAGAATTATAATTACACATATTTCAATAGTAAAATTATGAGACCTAGTTGTCAATGTAGCAGTGCACTCATATTGGTGTGGTCAAGGTACAAAGGAGGAGAGCTCATTAGAACAACTTCCTTGAAAATATTTATACAGTGGGACACCAGATCACAACAGTGACTGAGGCTGAGATATCAGGTCAGGACTGACAACATTGCAAACTCCTCTTTGGATTTTGTCAAGACAAGTGGTAGATTTATAAATGTGTAAGATAGATTCTGACAAAAAAGTTTTCTGGCACAACACAGTGAACCAAGTTTCCTAGCAGCAGATTGATTTAATATAATTACTCCACTTCATGTGAGACTTAAAAAGCACAGTTTCTGGTTGTAATTTTGTACATTTTTTAAGATGGAATGTCAATGATTCTTCTGAAAGTTTTATGAAAAATAAAAACTTGTTGTGTTCCATACTTTCTGATAATGTAATTGGTTCTGACTTGGCGTCTAGACTTCAGTTACTTTTTCACCATGTAACTTTCCTCTGACTTTTATGCAAATATTTTCATGAGAAATGCTCTGATTACCATTTTTCCTGGTGCCTTGTCCATGGGAATTTAAGCATGCAACCAAATTGGCATCTAGATCCCACTCTTTTACCATTGAAATAGTTAAATCCAACTACCACTTCTCTTCTATCAGTTTCTTTTCTCACACTTCCCACCTTTGGAACTCCCTTCCATTTACTTGCTTCTTTTATTGCTACAATCTCCAAAAATGTAAATACAATGCCAATTGTTATCTTCTATCTTCTTAAATCCTGTTCATCTTTTATTCTTTCTTCACTACCCCCTGTACCCAGTCTTTTCTCTCATTGTAACCCCATGCTCACTAGTGGCCATCCTGCCTTGCTTGGGGTAAAATGATTATAAAAATAGTAGTTAAGTCATAAATTATTCATAATTCTTAATCTTCAAATGTATAAACACCTTATGACTATCTCATGTTAACACTCCAGTTCTCATACAATCACCAAAGTTAAGTAATATCAACCTTGATCAGTACCTAGATGGGTGACTGCTTTGTAAGCTTTGATGTCCAAGTAGTTTATAATGGTTCAAAATTGGAAATAAGTGAGCCGAGTTCTACTTCCAGTCAGGTTCATTTTATGGGTTTGTTATATTTATGTGCAAATAACCTTAGGAAAGGTATGAATTCACCTTTTCTCTCCCTAGCTATGGATTAATTAGTAGGATTTGTATAGTATAAGTAAATCATTATTAGCTTCAGAAAATTCTTTCAATCTAAAAAACTATTTTTTGTTTGTTTTAAATAACAGCAAAAGGTCAAAAAGACTTTAAAAAAAAAACAAATTAATCAGTGAATCATATTTTTCTAGATTCTAATAGTTTCTTTTTTCACACTTTTCACCTGTGGAACTCCTTTCTGATTTCTTGCTTCCCTGCCACCCACAATCGTCAAATATTTAAATACAATGCTAATCACCAACTTCTGAATCCTGTTCCTTTCTCCTCACTTCTTTTTTTTTTTTTTCATTTTTTTAATCGTTTTACCCTAAGCAAAGGTGGTACAGTATGCAAGGGGCTACATAAGAGAAAAGTGAAAGTTTAAACATGAGGAAAGTAAAGAGAAAGGGCAAGAGAAGGATGGGAAATACCAGTGTGAAGACAGTTGTGAGGGTAGAGTGAGAAAGGAAAAGAACAAGATACACGGTGTGGTGGGAAAGGAAGAGAGAAGGACTGGAGTCAAGTGGATAAGAGATGACAATTGATATTGCATTTAAATTCTTGAAGATTGTAAGCATCAGGGAAGCAAGTATACAGAAGGGAGTTCCACAGGTGGAAAGTGTGAGAAAAGAAGCTGATGAAGTAGAAGTGGCAGCTGCATTTGGTTGATTTAACTGTAAAAGGGTGGGACCTTGTTGCTAGTCTGGTTGCTCGAGTAAATTCTTGTGAAGGGGGCACCATCAAGCTAAGCTCGTCGGAGCAGAAGCCATGAAAACATTTGAAAAAGAGACAGAGAGAAGCCACATCTCATGAGTGAGAAAGTGGACTGAGTCAAGCTGCCAGGTCAGGACTAATCATATAACAGATTCTTCTTTGGAGCCTATCAAGAAAACTGAAATGAAAAGCAGGGTCACCCAACCAGATATGACAACAGTATTAAATACACTGGTGGATGGTTGCTCTTCAATAAAGTTTTCATATTCTTTTTCATTCCAAGTAACCCCTTGTGTCCAAGTGGCATTATTGCCTGGGGGAGAAATGATTAAAACAAAATGATAAAAAACATTTTAATATTTTATACTGTTATCAGGTTTTCATGTACAAGGCTAATTACAGGTGATGCCAGTTATTGACCTGTTCTTTGCTATCCTTAATTGGTTAAGAAAAAAATTAGAAACTATTCTTAGTGCTTAATGAGTTTCTACTTGCATTGCAGCCTTTTGTGTCAACTTGTATAACTTCCTCTAATAACAAAATTTGTCTTATCACAAAAGATGATATCTACTTGTATTCATCTCTCTGCCATTGAATTCCAAAATTTGGAATGTTAAAATCACCACACAGGTTGATAGACTCTTTAGTCAGTATTTTTATCCTCCTTATTTTTCAATAGAACGATTTAGAAATTTTAATCATGACTTTTAACATGTTCCTAAACCAGAACATTATACAGAGAAACCTCAGTTCATGAACTTAATCCATTCCTGAAAGTCGTTCATGATTCAAAATATTTATAAACTGAAACTATTTTCTCCATAGGAATCAATATAAAATAGATTAATTCATTCTTGGACCCCCAAATGATTATTTATTCAAAATTTTGCCAGAAAAGTTTCAATATAATATTAAGCTCAAACTTCTTAAAAAAGTAAGTACCAAGAAGGCTTGAGCAATGTTTCCCTGATATTGCCATTAAACCCACTTAAACCCAGTATACAGTATCACTGTTAGTTTTCTTTGGAGCCATGACTAATGGTTAATGAAGAAAAAAATCACAGTAGAATAAAATTGGAGAAGAAAAGCACAACACAACACACAAATGTACACAACACAGCAGCCAACTCAGAAATGATTCTGTTTGGGTTAACTCAGTTCAGCTCGGTTTGGCAATGTTGTTCAAAAGCAGAAATTTTGTTCAATAAATGAGACATTTTTATCTCAAATTTTCTGTTCAAAAACCAATTTGTTCGACATGTGAGATGGTTGTTAACCGAGGTTGCTCTGTAGATTATTTATAAGAAACTATAAACACTGAGAATTTATTTATGTAAATGTCTGTAGATTTTCTTTTATTCTTGAAGTCATTTTTATGTTTGTAACTTTAGCAAAAAACTTGGATTAAGTTTTATAACCTCACAAAGTATATACTGCCACTTAGTGTGCAATAAAGTACTGAAAAGTTCCCAGCCTAACCAAAAAGAGGTTCCAAAATAAAATTTGATATTTGGTCAGATTTTAGGAAAGAGATCAGCCTAAAATTCTTTCAGTATCCCTTCCTTTAAACTAGAATAACTGGAATTATATATGTACAAATATGGGTGGAATAATATTCCTTGTCCAAAGAAACACTATTTTTTAAAAATTGCTCAATACAAAGTAAAGCTAATAATATTTATTCAGAAATTATAACATGTATAACCACATCAGTTGACAAGACACAAGTAGTGTCGAAACAAAATAGCTACTTTTGTAGTGATATTGTAACATATACATGTTATAATTTCTGAATAAATAGAATTTTATATATATATTTAGTTATGTCAAGTCTGGGAACAGTGAAGATAATCCAAAAAGATTAACTTAATATAAAATATTAAACACTAGATATATATAGAAAGCTTAATGAATGTTGTTCAGGGCAATATGATATACATAAAGGAAAATTTAACACATCATCTAAAGTGATTATAAATTAAAATCCATTTTAATGAACTAATTAGTTCATTTCATCAGACCACATTTTATTTAGTATAAATATTTTCCTAGAGTATCTAAAACTTTTATAACCAGGATTGTGCCTCCATGTATGAGGACACTTGGTTTTCTGTCTTGCATAGTACTCGAACTGCTTTTCATTTGCAAGTTCTCGAGGCCATCTATTTAAAATTACATCATCCTAGTCTATGCAGGCAAAAGGACCATTTCATAAGATCTTTGAGACTCTTAGAAGGAATGTGAGTTACCCTTTTTTCCAATTTTATTAACTCTTTTGGAGCTGTGATTTACACCCCCCTCACGTTTTAATTAATTGAATAAATTTAATTTTAAACGAGCTTCAACTTTCCTTCTATTGTCATTTCCATTTGTTTTTTTGTGTCCCTTTAATTAAAAGAGCCAACGAATGTCCTATGAATAAGTGTTGGCTGAAAGATATTTTAGTAAAAAAATAATATAATTATGACATTCTGTTTGTTTAAAGCTATTGTTCAGTTCTGTGGGTACAGGTCTTTATATATATATATATATATATGTGTGTGTGTGTGTGTGTGTGTGTGTGTGTGTTTTCATGACGAAACAAAAATGAATATATTACTAGACTGACAATTAGGTCTCATTACTTTACTATTGAAATAGCTAGACTCATGTGGCCATAAGTTCTGTTCTAATAGTTTCTTTGCTTGTATTTCTTACCTCTGAATCTCTTCCAATTTCTGGCTTCCCTACCACCTACAATCTTCAAAAATTACTGAATCTTGTTCTTTTATTATCCTTTCTCTTTATTAAAGTCTACTCATTCCCTTCCACTCCCAGTAATCTTTTCTGTCTTAGTGGCATCATCATCTTTTTCAGAATGAAATGATTTTAAAAAATTAGAAAAGTTTAAATGTCAAGATAATTATACCAAGATCATCACCAATTTGATTAGATAATTTAACCAGTTGCTCTTTTGACATGTCATTTAACTAATTGCTCTTTTGACATGTCATTTAACCAAGTGCTCTTTTGACATGTCACTTAACCAAGTGCTCTTTTGACATGTCATTTAACCAAGTGCTCTTTTGACATGTCACTTAACCAAGTGCTCTTTTGACATGTCATTTAACCAAGTGCACTTTTGATATGTCATTTAACCAAGTGCTCTTTTGACATGTCATTTAACCAAGTGCTCTTTTGACATGTCATTTAACCAAGTGCTCTTTTGACATGTCACTTAACCAAGTGCTCTTTTGACATGTCACTTAACCAAGTGCTCTTTTGACATGTCATTTAACCAAGTGCTCTTTTGACATGTCATTTAACCAGGTGCTTTTGTGACATATCATTTAAGTAAACTGATAAATTGATTAAAGGCATTCAATCTGCTTGTTTTTAAACTATTCTTTTGCAATAAAAATGATTTTTTGCCTGAGCTTGCTGAAAACACGAGTAGTATTTATTCTTGCACTTTTAATAAAATAATGAAAAGAATTCATTTGCATGTTCACTGTGCTTTTTATTTTAATATTTAATGAAATTTTCTATGTTCTTTTAATGCCTTGAAAATGATTTTCTAATTCTTTGGATTTTGTCTATCGTGTACTGATATTCTTGAAATCAATAACTTTTTTTCAAATCTTCATTCAAAATAATCCATTCCTAAAGACACAGATAAAATGATTGTCTTCCTTTACTACTCCAGTAAATACTTGACTCCTCATGCTATTTTCTACCTGTATAAGAGCCAGATCATGTCAAAAATGGGGTACTGTTGCCATATTTGTGCAGGAGCTGGCCAGACTTTAATTTCCAGTCTTGACAGATTTCAAAAGCATCTTTGAGTCATTGTTGGAGAAGAATTATTTTCTATCATCCAATTTGTCTTTCACAGGTGGGTTTTGTGAAAATTCTCTCACTGCTCTCAGTGCTACCATGAATAGGGCTCAGACAAAGTTCTTGGTTCCACCAGGTCTAACATTCATGGTTAGGACCTGCCATACCACTTACATAGTAGCAAACCATCCACATTTCCTCCATATTCCATCGACAAGAAGTAAGTTCCATTTGAACAGCTTCTTCCTGTGAACCACTGTCCTGTGGAACAGATTCTCAGGGGGATGTTTCCTAAATCACGACAATCTTAACCTTTTCAAGTCTAAAGATAACTGTTATTTTTTCCGTCCTATCAATAAAAAATATTCTTTAATGTAACTCTCTACTTCAAATGGCCTCCAGGTATTGTAGAGAGGGAACATTACTGTAAAAAAAATGTTTCTTATAACAATGTCAATTACTTTCTTTATTTCAGAAGATTTATTAACAGGAAATACAGAAATATCGGCAAAAGAAATTTTACTTTTGAAGGGAGTTGCTGAAACTAGGTTTCCTCTAGTTCTTATTTGCAACAAATGACACCCTCTGTCGTTTGCATCTAATATCACGGCTAAGTACATCTACTAGTACTCTACAGGGTCTGGATAAATATTAGCCTACCATATACCTCAATTTTGTATATAAGGTCTATGAGATTTCTTTTGAGCCATCTTTTCAGAAAATTGTTTAGGGATCTTATATGCCATAAATTATGGTCAGTAAGTTAAGTGCCATACGTGATACACACTTGGGCAATCATGTCTCGAAATAGACATGACTGACTGAGCAGTAGATTATCCCACAGTCAGTTGCCATTGGTTTCTGCAGTAGACTGGTTGCCAACCAAGGCCATAGAAACTAAACTTTCCTGTTATTTAATCCATAACTGGAGGGAAGAGATGGATTAATACCTTTCCCAAGAGTATTTGCATGTAAGTGAATGCAAGGAATTCAACTGGAATTCAAACTCGGCTCTCCGATTTCTTGTTCTGAGCTGATATCCTCTGCACTGCAACACACATCCTAAATTATGGTAACGGTTTCTTAAATCTCTTGGTGTACATGTCACAGTGAAAATCATACAAAATATACTTTGCACTTTGTTTCCTTCCGAGTAGCCAAATGTAGGTATGTTTACTGTGCCTTCCCATCTAGACTGGATGTGACACAAGGTTGTTTTAATGTAGGGAGCACCTTGTGCATACTTATGCATATGGGCTAAGGACAAGAATTGGTTTTTACCCAGCCCTATGCAAGCACTGTATTATTTTCATCAGTATTACACCAAACCAACATCTTTAATGCAATGAAGAATGTACTGCTGCCGAATTGGAACCCCTGGGGCAGAGCAACTTCTATCTAAAATGAAGAGAATCACAGCTCGACTTACAGCACAACGGGTGATAAACCCTAACTGTGTGACAGGATTGATCTGAAGGTTAACATCCTAGCCGTATTTAGGCTACCAAAGCTTACATATTCATATTTATGTATATGCAGTAAGTACTGGATGTATATTCACTGTCTGACATGCATTCTGGGAATCAGTTGGTCCAAACAGGTCACCAATGTCATAGTTCTCACCCATACCCAGTTATCCAGCCTATATGCACTTCCCAAGATTGCAAACTCCACAACATTTGACATGTACACTACATGAGAGGATTCCAAAGGTCCTTCTCTACAAGGAACTGGCCATCAGCAAGAAGGCACGAGGGCAATCTCATCTTCACTTCAAGTACGTCTGCAAAAGAAACATGAGGGTGAAGGACATGTATATCAAAAGGAAGGAAGATGTTGCCAACTCATGCTAGAGATGTGATTTACACTAAGGTCGATCCTTTGTGCACCTGTACTGCCATAAGAAATGCTGTGCCCCCATCAACTCTTTAGGTGCAGATCAATGGATGCCATACATTACTGGCCTCTCTGTACCTTTTTATAAATATTTTCATGGCAATTGTTTTGATTAGTTCTTTTCTATGGTACCTACACTTTTGAATTTAAGTACAGAACTAGAGATCTTATCAATTTGCAGTTGGCTAAATGTAACTGTAAATTCTGTGCTAACAGTTTCTTTTCTCACACTTCTCACTTGTGGACTTCCCTTCCTGCTCCATGATTTCTAGCCAACTTTAATCTACAAAAATTTAAATGCAGAGTCAATTGCTATCTATTGTCCTGATTACTCTTTTCTCTTACCACTCATTATTAATGTTTCTGTTCCAAATTCTTCCACACCCTGTCACTTCTTGTGTCTTAGTAGATTTACTGCCTTGCATGGGGTGATACTAATTAAAAAAAAAAAAGATGGCCTCTTGGCCACTGAGTGCAAATCCATAGGATTAGCCCAACAACTGCACCTGATATGCGGAGAAATATCAGGTGCAGAATATATACACTGACTGAAATAGGCAACAGGTACAATTTCTCTCAGACATCACACATGAGAATGTAGAGTTCTTTTGTGATGAGGACCCAGGTCTACACATACACAGTACAGAGTGAAATCAAATGTTATGTATGAGAGATTCAGGTCTCAAATTTTCATTAATCAGTGTGATGATAATATAACACTTTATAAACACTTTGATGTTAAAAAAAAAAAAAGATTTCAACTTATTTCTTTCTTAAAAGATGCTGATAAAAGACTCATACTTTGGCAAGCAACCTACTCACTGTCTCCAAAAATGTCTCGGCAGCTTTCTTAATACCAGACACTTGAATATCCACATTTAGGATATCAAAGCTTATATATTCATACTTAATGTTCAGTCAAATCTTTCAATATTTAAAGTTATTTTTCTCTACATGCTTCCTCATTGGTGCAAATATCTCTGGCAATAGAAGCTCATGATTTTTTTGTAATGAGAGATATCTTCTTCTTTATGGGCCATGTCTCTTTAGAGCGTAGGCAATCATGGCCCTCCACACCTTCCTGTCTCTTTGTTCCCTTAATATATTTTGTCCTGTTATTTCACCCAAACTCTTCTCCACCATTTATTTGGTTAAGACCATCAAGTATGTCATGCACTATTTTCCTCTCTCTTTTACTTTATCTGCTCTGTGAGTATCAGATTCTCCAAGCCCTCCTTCCACATTATTAGCTCCAGAAACATCAACTGTCTCTTTTTGATAAGTTTCCTTTTCATTTTCATTCTTTCCAAAACCTTGTCATTACTCACATGTTTGTGCCAGAGGGCACAGCAGGCAAAACATTGTCATAAAAACTACAAAGATGAGGACAATAGTCCGAATATAAATAGTGTAGTTAATGAGCTAGTTTAGTAGGTGAATTACACTCATTTATTTGATTCATTATTAATGATAATGAATAATTCTTTTTTCTCTAACAATCTACATTATTGCCAATTCCATTTCTGTGCCTGCAAAGATAACATTTATGATGGGTTCAGTTCATATCCAGTTTATTTTAAGTATTTGAGGCAATCCTTATTGATGAAAGTGCTCAAGCCACTTCAAATGATCATGATAGAAAACCCACTTTTTACATACATATATACAGTAACAATGTTACGACACAAACATGGCATACCTTGATCTTAGTCACTTTTGAAATTTTATATTGTCTTTATAAAGTTACTGCTGAATACATTACTGACTTTTCACATTTGCCTCACAACTTCACTGTTAGTGAGAATGTTCTCAATGCAGTCTTACCAAGAAGAACAAAGTTATCAACACCTGACTTATACACTTATCTAACCATGCATAGAATACTGTTGTCATATCTGGTGAGGCACCTCTGCTGTTTATCTCAGTGTGCTCCAAAAGAGAATCTGTAATATAATGTAACCTGGCAGCTCAACTCCAAACACTTTCTCACCGGTGGGATGTGGCTTCCCTCTGTCTCTTCTAAAAATATTTTCAGGGCTTTTGCTTTGATGAATTTAGGTCACTGGTGCCCTCTCCACAAGAATTTACTTGTGCAGACAGACTGGCAACAAGGTCCCACCCTTTTACAGTTAAATCAATCAAACGCAGGTGACAATTCTACACTATCAGCTTCTTTTCTCACACTTCCTGCCTGTGGAACTCCCCTCCATATACTTGCTTTTCTGACAGCTACAACCTCCAGGAATTTAAATGCAATGTCAATTCCCATTTCTTATCCACTTGACTCCAGTCCTTTCTACATCACCCCGTACATCTTGTTCTTTTCCTTTCTCTCTCTCTCTCTCTCTCTCTCTCTCTCTCTCTCTCTTTGCAACTGTCTTCACTCCTATGTTCACATCCTTCTCTTGCCCTTTCTCTGACACCCTCTGTAACGGATTTGTCTTTCTCTTCACTCTCCTCCTATCTAATCTTACTCTCTTATGTAGCCCCCTGCACATCAGTGGTGATATCACCTTGCTTGGGATGAATCAATTAAAAAAATTTGGCTCTATGTGAGGCTTTCCCAGTGCAGGCGAATACATTACCAGTAATTTCTTAAGACTTATTGTAATTCATAAAGCAGTTCAAGTACTGATAGAACCATCTATTAAGCATTGTATATCACCCTCAGTATGAACCACATAAACACATTCCTCTGCTTACAAGTCCTGTATAAGGTTAACAGATACCATTGTCTTGACTGACTTTCTTCTGATAGATTTCCAGAGATGCAACCATTTGTTCTATTCTAATAGTTTCTTTTCATGCACTTCTAACATCTAGAACTCTCTTCTGATCTTTTTCTTCTCTGCCACTTACAATCTTCAGAAATTTAAATTCAATGCCAATCACCATTTCTTCCTGAAATCTGCTTTTTTATTGTCCTTTCTCCTCATTAAAGTTTTCTCATTCTCTTTCCGTCCCAATAACTTCTTGCATCTCAAGTGCATTATTGCCTTGCTTGGGGTGAAATGATTTTTAGTGCGTAGTGGTCCAGTGGATATCGGCTCGGAACGAGAAGCCGGGGAGCTGAGTTCAAATTCCAGTTGAATCCATTTTATTCACTTATGCGCAAATACCCTTGGGAAAGGTATTAATCCGTCTCTTCCTTCCAGTTATGGGTTAAATAGCAGGACAGATTGGGTTCTATAGCCTTGGTCAGCAACCAGTCTACTGCAGAAAGCAATGGCAACCTAGTATGGGATAATCTTCTGCCCAGTCAGTCATGTCTCTTTCGAGACATGATCGCCCAAGCGTGTATCACGTATGGCACTTAACTGACTGACTGACTGACTGATATTATAAATATATAAAGAAAAACAAAAACCATTGATGGACTCAATAGACAATTTGCCAAGCCCTAAAACTCTTATCCAGAAAAGTCGCAAACAAAAACAACAATACTGAAAAAAAGAGAAAAAAGTCATTAAGGCAAACCTACCTACTCAGGAAAGTGCTTGAAGCCTAGATAGCCTAGACAGAGCAAAAACTGTTCAACAATATTGAATCCTATAAAAGGATGGCCTTAGTTATAATCCGAGTTTCACACTCTCACAGTTTTCAGACAACTTGAACGATATATACACCCTTGTGCAAATCAATTGAAACAACTGCTTTAGCTTCATTTCTTTTACCATATGGTCAGTTTTATATCCCCTGGAGTGACTGGGTGTAATCGATTTGTAATTTTCCTCAGATTAGGTCATTTGCAGTAGTGTGCATAATATAAATCTATTTTTGGGGTGAATGATGAAATTTGCTTGCTCTTGAAAAATATTGCATCATCTGTGGTTGCTTCTGGTTTTTATCATGACAAGACAATATTGTCTCGACTGTCGATTAGTTGTCCTACAGCCATTGTTTGTTATAGACGTTACTCCAAGAAAACTCTATATGAAAATTGTAACATAGCACAAACACGCTGGCAAGCCTTATGGAGAGATTGTGGATATTGTTGGTGTCAGCCTTTCAACTGTCAGTCATGTCATCAAGGTGAAGAAACAAACTGGATTCATCAAAAAAATTCAGTTGCAAGACAAAAAAAATGACAAGAGATGCCAGGGAAAGTATGAAACATCCTAGGAAAACATTATTCATTTTGTTTCAATTAATTTACACTTCTATGATGGCTCAAGGCATGTTGGAAAAGAGCACTTAGAGGTTTTTCCACAGTAGATTGCTAGTTCTTTCTGTGATAGAACGGTTGCCAACCCAGTCTGTCTTGCTATTTTCCCATAGCTGTGGGAGAAGAGATGGCTTCATACCTTTCCCAAGGATATTAGCACATAAGTGAATGTAATGAACTCAACTGGAATTCAAACTCTGATTCTTCAAGTGCATCAATAAACCCATAGCCTAATGAGAAACAAAGCAATTATTTTACATAATAAATATTTTCATCATAATCTTCATTGGCAATGCACTTAACCCAATGCTTCTTTATTACTCAAATAGATCAAACATTATATTATATTATATATATTATATTATATTATATTAAAATATTATATTATATTAAAATATTATATTATATTAAAATAGATCAAACATTATATTATAATAGATGAAGATCAAAGTTCAACAAATAAATCCAGTTCCTGCTGCAAAATTATTGATCTTGCCAAGTGTATGTCTACACACACATACAAGGAATGTTTTCAAATACATGCATGCAAACGCAAATACATGCATGCAAACGTGTGTGTATGTGTTTTAAAACATTCCTTTATCAAAACTTTATCTACTGTTTCATAAAAACAATATGAGAAAAATTCATAAAACAGCAAAAACTTTATCAAGTGAAACAGGAATTCTGTTTTCAATAACTGTAAATTGCCATCATTGAGAATTTGTTCTTTAAGAATTCTTTCTTCAGATAAATATAAAAAAAAAAAAAGAAAAACAGCATATGAATTGCTTTAAACATGATATCTTAACATATTTGCATTATTCTTCAATCAGTCAGTCAGTTAAGTGCCATACGTGAAACACGCTTGGGCGATCATGTCTCGAAAGAGACATGACTAACTGGGCAGAAGATTATCCCGCAGTAGGTTGCCATTGCTTTCTGCGGTAAACTGGTTGCTGCCAAGGCTATAGAACCCAATCTGTCCTTGTTATTTAACCCATAACTGGAAGGAAGAGACGGATTAATACCTTTCCCAAGGGTTCTTGCGCGTAAGTGAATGCAATGAATTCAACTGGAATTTGAACTCAGCTCTCCGATTTCTTGTTCCGAGCCGATATCCACTGGACTACCACGCACATCCTATTCTTCAATAGCCTGAAATAATTCTGCATTGCAGCCTCATGAATTATCAGAGAGATCAGCATTTGTTAATGTTAGATAAACCATAATTCATTTACATTTAAACTAATGTCCTTATTTTTATTGTTATTATCAAAAAGTTTCAACTGTTGTGCTCTTCTTCAGTGTTGGCACCCGCTCACCTTATTCTCTTTCTCCCCTCTCCTTATCCTTTTTCTCCTCTCTGGTTGCAGTGATAAAGAGGGGTGCAAAAGTCCAGCCTACTCTTGAGCGGGAGTCACAGAGGAGTGTGGGTCAAGGATGTGGTTGGGTGACAGACAGGATATCACAGATCATCTTCATATTGGCAGTTGGACTCAAAAGTCTCAGTGCTCTCTCAGATGGCCCTGCACCAGGAAGGCCGACTTCATCAACAGTCACTTACTTTGCATTGTTACAAATTGCACATCAACATGAAATATTATTTTCATGTTTATTTTTTTAGCATACACTTCTATGCTGGCTCAAGGCATGTTGGAAAAGAGCACTTGGAGATTTTTCCACAGTAGATTCTGTGATAGACTGGTTGCCAACCAAAGCTATATAACCCAGTTCGTCCTGCTATTAATCCTCTTCTCCTTTGTTTTGAATTCAGAGTTTACTTCTCCTAGATTTCACCCAAGGCTATAGAACCCAGTCTGTCTTGCTATTTCCCATAACTGTGGGAGAAGAGATGGCTTCATACCTTTCCCAAAGGTACTAGCACATAATTGAATGTAATGAATTCAACTGGAATTCAAACTCTGATTCCTCAATCCGAGCTATATTTCATAGCTGGGAAAGGAGAAGAGGAGATGGATTCATATCTTCCTCAAGGGTATTAGCACATAAGTGAAAGTAATGAATTCAACTGGAATTTGAATTCAACTCTCTGATTCCTCAATCTGAACTGCTGTCCATTACTCCGCTGTGCCTCCATTTGTAGCAACAGTTTCCCAAGTCTCAGGTTCGATGTTGGCCTGTGTCAAGGATGTTTTCAACTGATCCTTGAAACATTGTTTTGGGCCTCCACATAGCCTCTTGTTGTTATCAAGTTCTCCAAACAGGATAATATATAGGGGTTAAGTGGGTCACATTCTGGAAATTTGAACTACCCAGCAGAGACAACGTTGAAAGATTGTCGCCTCAAAGCTAAGAGGAGATGTCTTAGACCTTCTTCAGATGTCTGACAATCTTCAGAGAATTTTGAACTGAACCATTTATTTAATCTATAAGAGTTGATTGTTTTCATTCCACTGTCTTGCATTGTGTTTTATTTATTACTACTCAGTAGACTTGTTCTATATCCACAGTTTGTCTATTCTCCACCCAGCCCAAGGGTTGAAGTCAAAATTACTATGCCACCATTTTCACAAACCAACAATTTGATCCACTAGGCTGTTGCTCTATAGAAATTTAGATAATTCAGTGGCTCAAACATTCCATCTTATATTAAAGGCTTCTTTAAAAAGAAATCTATTTTTAAAAATCTTCCCAAAAATACATATGTGATGGATGTCATATTACGGCTATATCATGTTGAATACACTGGTTCCCGACCGATCACCGAAGTTAAGCAACATCGAGCCTGGTCAGTACTTAAATGGGTAACCATTTGGGAATACCAGGTGCTGTAAACGTAAGGACCAAGAATGGTCTACTGGTCCTCCAGGTTTGGAGGTTGGGTGCAGGGCTAACAACCCTGCCCTGGAAAAAACAGTTTGTTACAGAAATAGCAACAAAAAGTTGCTGCCCTATGCGCCATCTGGGTGTGATGGATAAATGATGATGATGATGATGGATGTCATATTCATTTTTATCCCAAACAAAGTGATTATGCCACTAGGATGTAAGTGATCACAAGGATTGAAACATAATGAAAAGATTTTAGGGGGAAAAATTGAGGAGAAAGGACAATAAGAGAATAGAATTTAAAAAGACAGAAGATGGTGATTGGTGTTAAGTGTCATTTCTCATCAGGGTGCAGGTGATCATGGCTTTCCACAACTTCCTGTCCCTTGTAGCTCTTAATAAACTGTCTTTCTATTATTTCTCCTATGCCCAGTTCCTCCATCCATTGATTCAAGCTCATTCAAGCAATGCATTGTCTTCCTCTGTCCAATTACCCTCTATCTACCCCATGAGTATCAGATATTCCAAGCCCTCTTTCCTCATTATATGCCCTAGAAATTTCAGCTGTCTCTCCTTGATGTTAAGTATTAGTTTCCTTTTTGTTTCCACTTTCTCTAAAACTTTGTTGTTACTCACATGTTTGGTCCACAGTACCCTCAGTATCCTTCTGTAGAATCACATTTCCCTTGCTTCAAATCTGCTATTCATCTTTGAGGATATCATTCAGCACTTACTGCCATACCGGATGACAGGTATCACATAGCAGTTTAGTACTCTTTTTCTTGTATCTCAGAGCATTTTCCTATTTTTTATCAGTCAGTTAAGTGCCATATATTATATACACTAGGGTGATCATGTCTCAAAAGAGACAGGAATGACTGGGCAGAAGATTTTCTTACAGAAGGTTTCATTACTTTCTACAACAGACTGGTTGCCAACCAAGGCTATAGAACCAAATCTGTCCTGCTATTTTTACCCATAGATGAAGGGAGAAGAGCCGAATTAATACCTTTCACAGGAGTATTTGCATATAAGTGAATGCAACAAATTCAAGTGGAATTTGAACTCAGCTCTCTAATTTTGTCATTCTGAGCCAATATCCACTGCACCACACTGCACATCCAGTCTTCTGAAACAATTCTTTAAATGGTATTTTTCTCTGCATACATCTTTGACATCTAGACATTACAATTATATGTTAGGGCGCTCTCCACCTTTTAAGTATAATGAACTGTTCCAGGCAATATAAATGGTGGTATTGTCTAGAGTTTGACGGGGTTTGGCAGAGTTCAACAAGTTTACGAGTCAGTCGTGTATTTCTGGTTGTAAACCAGAAGTTATAATTGCATTCTACAATGTACAGAGACGTTACACATTAATACCTTGTTTTCCTGTTTTTTTTGTTTGTTTTTTTTTAATCATATCACCCCAAGCAAGGTGAAAATGCCACTGATGCGCAGGGGGCTACGTAAGAGTGAAAAGATTGGAAAAGAGAAAACCGGAAACCACATCCTAAACAGGAAACAAGGGATGAGCCTCTTCACCTGTTCAATAGACGTGGGTGGAGTGTGAACCGGGCGATAGTTTAGTCTATCTACTCCAACTGAAAACAAAATAAAATAAAAAAAAAGAGTGAAAAGATTGGAAAAGAGAAAACCGGAAACCACATCCTAAACAGGGAACAAGGGATGAGCCTCTTCACCTGTTCAATAGATGTGGGTGGAGTGTGAACCGGGCGATAGTTTAGTCTATCTACTCCAATTGAAAAAAAAAGAAAATAAAAAAAGAAAAGAGTGAAAAGATTGGAAAAGAGAAAACCGGAAACCACATCCTAAACAGGGAACAAGGGATGAGCCTCTTCACCTGTTCAATAGACGTGGGTGGAGTGTGAACCGGGCGATAGTTTAGTCTATCTACTCCAATTGAAAAGAAAATAAAATAAAAAAAAAAAGAGTGAAAAGATTGGAAAAGAGAAAAACCGGAAAACCACATCCTAAACAGGGAACAAGGGATGAGCCTCTTCACCTGTTCAATAGATGTGGGTGGAGTGTGAACCGGCAAGATAGTTTAGTCTATCTACTCCAATTGAAAAAAAAAGAAAATAAAAAAAGAAAAGAGTGAAAAGATTGGAAAAGAGAAAAACCGGAAACCACATCCTAAACAGGGAACAAGGGATGAGCCTCTTCACCTGTTCAATAGACGTGGGTGGAGTGTGAACCGGGCGATAGTTTAGTCTATCTACTCCAATTGAAAAGAAAATAAAATAAAAAAAAAAAGAGTGAAAAGATTGGAAAAGAGAAAAACCGGAAACCACATCCTAAACAGGGAACAAGGGATGAGCCTCTTCACCTGTTCAATAGACGTGGGTGGAGTGTGAACTGGGCGATAGTTTAGTCTATCTATTCCAACTGAAAACAAAATAAAATAAAAAAAAAAGAGTGAAAAGATTGGAAAAGAGAAAAACTGGAAACCACATCCTAAACAGGGAACAAGGGATGAGCCTCTTCACCTGTTCAATAGATGTGGGTGGGCTGTGAACCGGGCGATAGTTTAGTCTATCTACTCCAATTGAAAAAAAAATAAAATAAAAAAAAAAAGAGTGAAAAGATTGGAAAAGAGAAAAACCGGAAACCACATCCTAAACAGGGAACAAGGGATGAACCTCTTCACCTGTTCAATAGACGTGGGTGGAGTGTGAACCGGGCGATAGTTTAGTCTATCTACTCCAATTGAAAAAAAAATAAAATAAAAAAAGAAAAGAGTGAAAAGATTGGAAAAGAGAAAAACCGGAAACCACATCCTAAACAGGGAACAAGGGATGAACCTCTTCACCTGTTCAATAGACGTGGGTGGTTGTATTACTTACCATTTCTTCCTTAATACATTTAATTATTATTATATTTCTGTTGTTCGTTGTTATTACCTACACAACTCCACACTATAAAATCATGAAACCAAGCTGCTGACCTAATGCTACATTTAATTTAATAAAGTCAAGGAACCAAAGAGGAAAGCTCATCAGAACAATTACCATGAAAATATTTATAAAAAAAGGCACAATTAAGCTACGTTGGGGCAGTTGGGAAAGCAAATGAAGCTGAGATGCTAGGTCAAGACCAGTAACATTGCAGGTTTTTTATAAAGTTGGAGTACCCAAGAGGAAAGCTTATCAGAATAGTTAACATGAAAGTATGAGAGAAGAAACTATTAACATAGAACTTACAGTTGCATGAAGACATTTAAATTGCAAAATAATGAAACCAAGCTGCTGAACAAGTGCTATGTTTAGATTAAATAAATTCAAGGTACCAAAGAGGAAAGCTCATAAGAATAGTTATCATGAAAGTCTTTATAGAAAAGACACAGAGAAGCTACATTACACCAGTGAGAAATCTTTAGGTGAGATGCCAGTTCAAGACCAGTAACATTGCTGAGTCTTCATAAAGTAAGGCTGCCAAAGACAAAAGATCAGTTAGTTACCATGAAAATATTTAAAGAAAAGACACAAGGAGGCTACATTTTGGCAATGAGAAAGTAATTGAAGCTGAGATGCCATTTCAGGACCAGTAACATTGCAGATTCTTCATAAAGTTGGAGTGCTAAAGTTGAAAGCTCATCAGAACAGTTAAGATGAAAGTATGAGAGAAAAAGCTGTTAATGTAGAACTTACGGTTGCATCCTAGACATTTCAATTTTAAAAATGATGAAACCAAGCTGCTGACCTAGTGCTACGTTTATATTAATAAATTTGAGGTACAAAAGAGGAAAACGCATAAGAACAGTTACCATGAAAATATTTATAGAAAAAGGTGGCTTTATTATGACAATGAGAAAATAAAATTGAAGCTAAAATGCCAGTTCAAGACCATTAGCATTGCAGATTCTTCATAAAGTTGTGGTTCCAATGAGAAAAGCTTATCAGAAAAATTACCATGAAAATATTTATAGAAAACGCACAGTTAAACTACATTACAGCCATGAGAAAGTGACAAACCAAGATACCAGTTCAGGACCGATAGCATTACAGGTTCTTCTTTGTATTTTATCAAGAATCTCTAAATATATAGGCAAATAACCAGACCAAATGTGGCAACAATATTCAACAGTAAACTAATGGTGCACTTATAGATGTGTAAGATAGATACTGGGGTGAAAACTTGTCAAGCTGTAGAGAGAGTGTTGGAAAATTTGTGAAAATGAAGGATTTATTTAATGTATATACATACACATATTTTCAATGGCTGTCAGATTTGTCTATCTAATAAAACTCAAGCATGTCCCTTAAATAAAGAAATAAAAAAATCTTTTTCAGAGTTCACGTTGATAAACATAAATACTGAAGGGAGAATTTATATTTTTTTGTAGCAATGTTATTTAAATCTATTAATTTCATTTCCCTGGTTTTCAGCAACTAATATGTATTTTCCCCTTTCTATAAGATTTCTCCATTCTCACTGCAGATTCTCTTAAAGAGCCGCATGCATACAGCATTTCATAGTGTTACTATTATTTATGAATAAAAGTAAATTAATATTTCTAAGATGGACAAAACCAGATAACCTTGCCAGTAAAGTAAATGATCTAGAATCTGATTGCATATGATGGAGTATAATGAGTTCTTGTTGAGAGATTTGATTACAGGAATAAACGCATAGTTCAAGTGTTATACATTTATAGATACATTATTATTAAAATAAAATAAAAGATAATAAAGATTCTATTTGTCTCTGATGTTTCAAAGCTCTTGCTTCTCTATCGCAATTTCCATGGAAAGTGTTCAGATGTACTACATACCTTAGTTCCACCAGTTCTAACCCTCAGAGCTAAGACCAAAAATGCTATGCATATTGTATCTAAGCAAAGTATCTTTAATCTGTGAAGTACAAATATATTTCCCAAATTTTGATGAAAGATTTGATTACAGGAATAAAAACATAGTTCAAAAGTTCCAACAGTTATGCATTTATAGAAATTATTATAAAATAAAAGATAATAAAGATTATATTTGTCTCTGATATTTCAAGGTTCTTGCTTCTCTATTGGTAATTTCCATGGAAAAGTGTTCAGATGAACTACATACCTTAGTTCCACCAGTTCTAACCCTCAGGGCTAAACCCAACAATGCTATGCTTATTGTAGCTAAGCAAAACACCATTAATCAATTAAGAACAAATAAATTTCCCAAATCAACTATTTTACCTGCAATGAACAAACATATACCAGATCTACTGAGGATATTAATAGTAAATTCAGACTAAGAAGTTGGTTTTCAAAACTAATACCTTAAGATTCATTAAAAATTTCCACACTTTACTGAGTTCAATCTGCACTGAGTGCTCCATATTTTCTGCTTTGTGCAACATCTAAGCTACACTTTTAAACAGCTTGACATGGTATAATGATTAGCAAGTTTTTCTCTCTAAATCAATTAGTAGTTCAATCCTCACTGGGTGTCCCATACTTTCAACCCTATGCAATATCTAAGTGTAGCTTAGTTAATTATTAAACCACTTCAACATGATGTATTGGTCTCATTAAATCAATAACAACTGGATAGTGTGTTTGATCCTCATTGGGTACTCTATACTTCTAGCCTTGTGCCACATCTAAGCTTTGCTTAGGAAATCATTTTACACCTCAACATAGTATAATAGTTATGAAACTTGTCACACTAGGATAATTACAACTGAATAGTGAGTTTGATCCTCACTGGATGTTCCTCACTTTCAGCCTAGTGCCCCATATATGCTACACTTAAAAAATAACCATTACAAAATTTCTAACTGGATCAAAGCAATTTTTTTTTTTTTAATCATTTCACCCCGAGCAAGGCGGAAACGCCACTGATGTGCAGGGGACTACATAAATGTAAAAAGATTAATTAGAAAAGAGTGAGGAGTACAAACTAGTTAGAAAGGAACAATAGAAAGCTGAGAAAGCATGTGCGATGACAGATACATAGGTGGAGAGAAAGGGAAGGTTATACAGGGATGGGGAGAGAGCTAGAGTCCAGTGTTTAGTAGATGAGTATTGACTTTGCATTTAAATTTATGGAGGTTGTAGCCGTCAGGAAAGCAAGAATACGGGAGTGAGTTCCACAGGCGGGAATTTCAAGAGAAGAAGCTGCAGGAGTAGAATTGTCATCTGCATTTGGCTAACCTGACTGTGAATGGGTGGGACCCAGTTGCCAGTCTGGTTGCACAAGTAAACACCTGTTGAGAAGGCATCAGTGACTTAAGCTCGTCCGAGCAGAAGCCATGAAAGTATTTATAGAACAGACAAAGGGAGGCCACATTTCGACGATGGGGAAGTGGCTGCAGTCGAGCCGCCAGATCAGTACCTATCACATTACAGACTCTCCTTTGGAGCTTGTCAAGAACACTGAGGAGAACGGCTGGGGCACCTGACCATAAATAGCAGCAGTACTCCATGCACGGACAGATGGTTGATTTGTATATATGCAGGATGGATTCAGGTGGAAAAAACATCCTGGATCGACATAGTGACCCAACCTTCTTAGCAGAAGATTTTGTTATGGATTCAATATAGTGGTTCCATTTGAGGTCTGAGGATGCAAGATGAGGAGAACAGTCCAAACAATGTTAATAGTGTAAATAGTTTCAATACTTCATCTCAGAAGTATAGATAGATATTGAAGGTGAATATGGCAACAAAGATGAGGAGAACAGTTCGAACAATGTAAATAGTGTAAATCGTTACAATACTTCATCTCAGAAGTATAGATAGATATTGAAGGTGAATATGGCAACAAAGATGAGGAGAACAGTCCAAACAATGTAAATAGTGTAAATAGTTACAATACTTCATCTCAGAAGTATAGATAGATATTGAAGGTGAATATGGCAATAAAGATGAGGAGAACAGTCCAAACAATGTAAGTAGTGTAAATAGTTTCAATACTTCATCTCAGAAGTATAGATAGATATTGAAGGTGAATATGGCAACAAAGATGAGGAGAACAGTTCGAACAATGTAAATAGTGTAAATAGTTACAATACTTCATCTCAGAAGTATAGATAGATATTGAAGGTGAATATGGCAACAAAGATGAGGAGAACAGTCCAAACAATGTAAATAGTGTAAATAGTTACAATACTTCATCTCAGAAGTATAGATAGATATTGAAGGTGAATATGGCAACAAAGATGAGGAGAACAGTCCAAACAATGTAAATAGTGTAAATAGTTTCAATACCTCATCTCAGAAGTATAGAGATGTTAAAATCCTCATATAGCTCCATGTCGTGTTGGTTTTCTATGCATGTAAACGCTAAATCTACCTTCAATAAATGTTGTGAGGACATCTAAAAACTGTCATTAAGCTCTTTTTCATTGTGAAATGTATAGCAGGTTCAGTTCAGTTTAATATGATTTAACAGAATCTGTACCCTTTATTAGCAGAGTAGAAAACTATAGTTTATCTAAGGTTTTAGCACAAGTTTTTAATGAATTAGAGAGTGACACCATAAGCAATGAACTATCCTTCTCTTAATATGATATAAATCACCTGAGTTATATATATAGTGGTCCAAAAGTAGGTGGACAATGGTCCAAAAGTAAATGATAACATTTATTTTGAGATTATATATACAATTATATTTACTAATACAACTATTGCATTGACAATTAAATTATATATCCAGGGTGGTCCAAAAGCAGGTGGACAGTAAATGATAACATTTATTTTGAGATTATATACACAATTATATTTACTAATGCAATTATTACATTGACAATTAAATATATATCCAAGGTGGTCCAAAGATAGGTGGACAGTAAATGATAACATTTATTTTGAGATTATATACACAATTATATTTACTAATGCAATTATTACATTGACAAATTAAATATATATCCAAGGTGGTCCAAAAATAGGTGGACAGTAAATGATAACATTTATACAGTTATATTTATTAATGCAATCATTACATTGACAACTAAGTTTATTTGTATGCAATAATACAAAAGAGCTTAAATTTTATCAATGCAGGTGAATGTGATCAAACTGTTGTGCATCACAATTTACACACCTTTGAAGTCACCCTCTCATGCTTTGACAAACATTTTTGCACAAGTCTCTTTGTGTATTAATTTCTTGAAATACATTTCTTATGTAATTTTTCAAGTCACCAGCCCTTCTTGGTTTTCGACTCTAAACTTTGTCCTTGAGATCTCCCCAAAAGAAGAAATCTTTGGGGTCAAGTCAAATGAACATGCTGACCAATCAGTTGAACATTTTTGACCAATTCATTTCTCAGGAAATATTTTATCAAGATACTCACAGACTGCTCTTGAATAATGCAAAGGGGCTCCATCTTGTTAAAAATAAAGTTATATGAATTAAACTGTTTACTTACTTTTTGACCACCCTGTATATATATATATATATATATATATATTAAAGAAATATTTATTAAAAAAAATACAAGCCTCCCTGAACAAAACAACATGAAAAGCTAACACACTAAATTCAAATGCGATAAAAAAAATTCATGAACTGTTGCAAAAAATAGTATTCCAAAACAACAAAAAAAACTCAATGACCTGTAGAAAAAATTGAATCAAAATTGCTGAAAACAATTTTAAAGTATACAGACAAAATCAAATTTCACATGTCAGTGTAAAAAAATCTTATGACCAACAAAAGGTGATGGAAGGGGCTTAACGTGCAAGTGTGAAAAAAAATCAACAAACATATTTGTTTATAAATTCACCCTGAGCAAGGTAATAATGTGACTAAGACACAAGAGGGCGACTGGGAGTGAAAGAGAATGAAAAAACAGTATTTACATTATTCGGACTACTGCCTTCATCTTTGTTGCCATTTGTATGATGTTTCAGCCATTGTATGCTCCAGCCTTCTTCAGGTGCTAGGAATTTTGAATTGAACCCTTTATTACAATCACTGGGGTATATCATCCTCATTCCTTGCGTAAAGTCTTGATTGGAAATCATAAGTTATCTCCTTCTAACACTGCAAGTTACTTGTTCACCACTGCTGTAGCCTGATATTGAACTCACAACTCTAGGAGTCAAGTCAAGAACTAACCAAGATCTATATCCACTGGGCCATCTTCTATCTATGTGACTCCCACCTCTCTCTTACACTTTCATCACCTATACTGCTTTCTTCTCTGTCACCCATCTCCTCTCATCATCTCTCTGCACCCCAGTGGCAGTATTACCTTTTTTGGGGTGAAACAATTATAAAAAAAATAATATATATCCTGGATAATGCCCAGGACTGAAATATTTTACTACAGTAGGCCTACTTGTGTTGCTCGGATGTTGAGGTCACATTATACATGAGTGAAACAAAAAAATCAGGGGTTGCACCGTAAATGAAGTTGACATGGGAATAGGAAGATGTGGAAGGCCATGACAGTTTATGTCCTGAAAGAACACTGCACATAGAAAAAGATCATTTTAACATTTTCTGAGGAAATAACAGTAGAATAGAGAGAGGCTTACTTACATCAGAAAAGTCATTTAAGCTATTACTCAAACTTTATTTATATAATGACTGAATCCTGTTGAAAAATAGACTGTCTGATTTTTTTTTTATTTTGCAGTTTAAAACAGTTATTAAATATTAAGTCAATCCCACTGCTAGTCCTTGGTATTATGATAAACTACATCCAGCAGCAATGCTTTGATAGGGAGATTCTAGGTTTTGAGGTGTGGAACCACTTCTTAACTGCTGCTGTTCCTAAGTTCACCATGACCCAGGGTGATAGCCCCAGTTTGGGTCATACCTATCAGCAAATAGTGAACCCCAAACAAAAACAAACAATATGAAAGTATAAAAACACATTTTTATATAGAAATGACCAGCAATACATTTTTTCTAATCATTTCACCCCAAGCAAGGCAGTACTGCCAGAGGTGTGCAGGGGGTTACATAAGAGGAGAGTGATGAGATAGAGGAACAAGTTATAGGGGGTGTCAGAGAAGGGATAAGAGAAAGATGAGAACACTGATGTAAAGGGAGCTGTATGAGAGTAGAGTGGAAAGGGAGAAGAACAAGATACAAGGGTTGTCAGGGAAGGGACGCAAGTCAAAGAGAAAAGCAATGACAATTGACTTTGCATTTAAATTCTTGGAGATTGTAGCTGTTAGGGAAGGGAGTTCCACAGAGGGGAAGTGCAAGCAAAGAAGCTGATAGAGTAGAATTTGTGGTTACATTTGATTGGTTTCACTGTAAAAGGGTGGGACCTAGTCGCTAATCTAGTCACTCAAGTAAGTTCATGCAGAGGGGGCACCAGGGAGCTAAGCTCATTGGAGCAGAAGTCGTGAAAGTATTTGTAGAAAAGACGCCACATTACGTTGATGAGAAAGTGACTGGAGTTGAACTACCAGGTTGGGATCAATTACATTACAGATTTTCTGTTGGATTTTATCAAGGTTTTGTAGTAGAGTTAGGGAATTGTATGACGAAGTGGAAAAAGTTTACTTGTGAGGTGTTTCATCCTTCAGGACTTCATCAGATTAAATTTGTTACATTGAAACAATTATACATGCACACAAAGGGTGCTGTGAATTTTAGATTTTTTTTTTTTTCTAGTCAAAATGATTTAGAATCTCTTTCATTTTTTTTTTTTATCACTTTTTTTAGTAGGTATCCCACACTGTGATATTAAAAGATCTGCTAGGAATGATGAAATGTTGTAAGAGCCAGGGTACAAAGACTATAAGCTAAAACCATTGTCTGTAATAATTTTTTAAAAAATACATAGGAGAAACCTCAAGGAATCTAAATAAAGACTATATGAACAAAAATGTGACATTTTACAAAACAATATGTCAAATGTGTTGGTGCCCCACTGTAATGAGACTGAACACAATTTTAACATAAAAAATTCCACTCTGATCAAAGGAGAAAATAATTCACTACAATGTAAATGTGTAGTAATAGAAAAAAAAGTTCACTATTTCAAAAAATAAAAATAAAAAATAGAAAACTAAAAGTTGGCAAACCATTTTGGTTTTCCATAAAGAAATAAAAAGATAAGAAAAAAAGAGGCCAAAAGGTCATCATTCCTAAATGTAAGTGAAGAAAAGGGATGGTCAAATGAGCCACATCTGTGAACCAATCAGAAAGCAAGAAACATTTCTGCAATTAATTCCTTTTGTCTAGGAAAAGTGTAAAAACGGACTGAGATGACCGAGCAAAAGAACCAGAGAGTCAATGAAATAATTTTGTTTGTTCTCTCATGTCCTACATTTTCAGACACCTAAAAATCCCACAGAGAGTTGAAAGGATCAATGCAGTACATACATCCATACATACATACACATTTACAAGAACTCTTTTCTCTCTCTTTCTCTATTATATGCCAAAATATTTCAACATGAGAAACTTTCTGATAGAAGTTTCATACATAATTTTTCATGTGATCTTGTAATTTTTTTCAGAACATAAATTATCTAAAAATTATCTGAATGTTTTATTTATCCAAGTGCTTTCAGCTATACTTTTAGCCATTATCAAGGATGAATGTACTTATGAACTCTTTAGATATAGTATATTTGGGGAATATGGTTAGGTTTTGAAGGCTGTCACAATGCATTTAGTAAAATAAAGGAAGGTAAATAAGTTGTTGTATATTACCTATTTATTTTACATTAATATTTTGAGATTAAAATCTCATCTTCAGAATGTTAGGGCGATTGTGTTTGAGTCCAAGACTTTCAACAATTTTAAAATTTTTAAGAGTACATGCAAAATATGTCTTTGTAATTACCTTTGCATAGGTTTTTGAAAAGATAGAATTGGTGTATATTTGGTGAATGTTGTCTGAAGATAATGACCTCTGAACACATAATACCTGCATAAACATCTCAAATGTTTCCAGAGTGTTTTGACCGCAAGGTCATCTACAGTAAATTTGCATCCCATCTCTTACATTTCACAATTTTTGGCAAATCTTCTAATATTACAGTGTGAGATACCTATTAACAAAAGTGATGGAAAGAAAATGAAAAAGACCCTTAATTAATTCAGCATTAATTGTTTTTAAAATCCAAAGTTCCCAGCACCCCTCATTTATGTGCCTGTTTAGTCATACCGACATAACAAATTTAGTCCAATGAAGTCCTGAAACCTTTTCTACTTTATCATGCAATTTCCCCAATATTGCTCTTGATATATAAAAATTCATAGCATTATCTCAAAAGAGTATTTCTGCTGTAGAACAGCTAACATCCCTCTAGCACTCTCAAGAATGGAATGGTCTGTGGTCTGAGGTAGCAATAAAAATAAAGACTAATAGAAGTTGGCATTAATTCGGAGTGAAATGACGATTAATATCAGACTGTGCTCTCTGCGACTCTAACGACTTAATCTCTCCACTCTTCTATTTGTTGTTCTGTCTTCTGGTGTTTGTCTTATTTGTATTAATATCTTTTAGCACAGATATTGTGCTGTAGATACTCAGCAAAAATCTTCTGGGTATCATCCTACCACCTTGGCGATACAACAATTTCTAAAAATACATCTTATTTATTGTTGAAGGTATACAATTTTGTTCAAAATGTATGTAGTTAAAGTCAAAAAATTGTGTTCAAAATATTTATATTTCATCATTAAATAACCCATAGTGGTTGATATGTTGCTAAACAAAATCAACTGGTAAATTTTTGTTTTAGGACCCGAAAGCCTTTACCCCTTCAAATCTTTCCAAAATATCCCTATTTCCATGCAAATGTATATGCTGAACTCAAATCGATAATTGTTTATAGAAGAAACGTACCTTTTTTTCATGTTATCGGCCAGAAATAAATCGGACTATATCTCACCCCTTACCACCGTTCTTATATCTGATTAACCGCTGAATGACTTGAGGCGTAGGATACTAAATTCGTTCTATTTACTCCCTTTTTTAGCAATTACTCCGCAATTTGTTGGGTTTCAGAAATCATTTTCCATTTATTAATCGCAAAATGGAAGTAAAAAAATGAAAAATCAGAAATCTACGCGTGAAGTCAGTCTGCAGTGAATAACATTTTTTAACCGTGGTTAGGGGGTGAGATAAACAGCGATAAGAAGTTCCATATTTTTCTTCTCAATAAAATGAAAAAAAGGTAAGTTTCTTCAATAAACAATTATCGATTTGCGTTCAGCATATACATTAGCATGGAAATAGGGATGTTTTGGAAAGATTTGAAGGGGTAAAGGTCTTCGGATCCTAAAACGAACATCTACCAATCAACCAACCAACAATACGTATTTATAATAAAATGACCAACAATACATTTTATAGAAAAATGACTAACAGTACATTTCATCTGTAATTGAAGGCATACAATTAGGTTTAAAATATATTTAGTTATGACCATAAAACTGTGTTTAGAGTATTTAAATTTTAGCATTAAATGACCCATAGAACTGTTGATATACCTCTAAACAGAATCAACTAATCACCTGGCTGCTATCTATATATATATATATTTTTTTTTTTTGCTATGCATTTTCACTTTAAAAATCTGCAGATTACAACACTCTGTATTTGTACATCTACAGCAAAATTTATTAAAAGTTGACATTATGTGATTTTTTTTGTTCTTATACATATCTTCCAATGAAACATACCTTCCACCAAACAGAAGAAATTAGATACAGTGAGTGTGTGCAGTGGGGGGATCCCAAAATAATATATTTTATGTTTTGGATATTCCAATATCTTTTTCTTTTACTCTTGTACAACTGAAAATATTTGTAAATTCTCAGATAAAAAATTATATATCATTTTTTATGTTTGTACATATCTGTGTAGCCACCCTTTAGCTGCATTCACATTTTGATATGAACCATATCTGTTGTTATAGATTTATTGTCTTTGTTTTGGGTTGCTTCTAGAATAATAGCTTTAATCAATAAGCATTTATATACATAGATAAATATATGCATGAATCTCTCTCTCTCTCTCTCTCTCTATATATATATATATATATATATATATATGCAAGTTTTGGTAAAAATGACAGACAAGGTGGTATGGTTAAGTTTTTTTATATAATTTTTCATGTGATCTTATAATATTTTTCCTTTCAGAACATAAAGTATATAAAAATTGTACGAATGTTTTATTCATCCAAGTACTTTCAGCTACACTTTTAGCCATTATCAAGGCTGAATTTTATTTTACTTTTAACTGAATACATAGATTGTTTTACGTATGTATGTAGAGTTATAGAAATGTTTTAATTTCCAAACACGGTCAGCAGATTGTGACCATGTTCATAGTTGATAATGTTGAGTGTTGGCTTTTCTTTTTTATTAATAATGCTTTCCTTAATTTTAGCTTCTTTTTTTTTAAATACACATGCAGACCTACCAAATTCAATCCATAACATAAACATTGATAATACAATCTAGTAGTATCATCTACATGTAAAATAATTGATTTTTATTGGTATTTTCTGCTTTGGTAAAGGGAAGATCAATTTTTGTTTCTTGCTACAAAAGAAAACAGATTTAAAACTTTCAGTTATTTAAAATAAAAGTGTAAAGTGAGAAGACAGATAGGAGTCAAGCAGATAAGAGATGATGATTGACATTGCATTTAACCTCTTGGAGACTGTATCTATCAGGGAAACAAAAATATGGACAGTAGATCCACAGGCGGGAAGTGTGAGAAAAGAAGCTAAAGAGTAGAAGTTGTACTTACACTTGACTGTTTTCACTGTTGCTAGTCTAGTAGCTCGAGTAAATTAGCACAAGGGAGGCACCAAGGAGCTAAGCTCATCAAAGCAGAATCCATGAAAGTATTTGTAGAAGAGACAGAGGGAAGCCGCATCTCATTGATGACAGAGAGAGTGGATTTGAGCTGGCAGGTCAGGCTCCAATGTAACTGTCCTTCTCTTACCCATTCTTACCTACTGTGACCTGTTCTCCTTTCTCTTCACTATCCTATTATGTAACCCCCTACACACCAGTGGCAGTGCCGTCTTGCTTGTAGTGAGACAATTATAAAAAAAAAGTACATATAAATACATAAATTAATTTCTCAAACCAAAATAAAATAAATAATTATTATATTACAATGATAAAAACAATTTAACACTCATATTTACACACTTTTATTTAGTAGACATTAAATTATATCACTTAGCATCCTCAATAATTTACCCTAACTTTCAGTTAGCCTGAAGTATATTTATGATTGTTCTTAGATTTAAAAACTCTGAAAAATTAACATTTTTACATTTGTTAATAAATACTTGTTGTAAAATATATTTTTTACATCTACCTTGATAAAGTCCATCATTGTAATCATGTATGTCAGTTGGTGAAAGGGACAACATTTACTCACTTTTATTTATTAGACATTAAATCATATCACTTAGCATCTTCCATAGTTAACCTTGACTTTCATTTAGCCTGAAGTATTTTTATGAGAGTTCTTAAATTTAAAAGCTCTGAAAAACTGATATTTTTACTTCTGTTTATGAATGATGTTAGCAAACAGCCCTGATGAGTGAGAATATCATAATAGTGCCCTCATAAAACTTTGAAGTCGGCATGAACTGCTCTTTTAATGCAACAAAATCTTTGTACCTATCAACACTCTATCTACACCTCGATATTGAGCACTTTACAATAAAAGACCTGCTTGCCTAAATACATTTTATCTGTAAAACCACTGAAAACCAACAACCTTGGCTCTAAACATTATCACAATTAAACACTATATATATATATATATATATATATATATATATATATATATATATTCCAAAAAAGTAAAAGAACACATAGATTAAAAACCTACTGTTCAAGCTTTTACTTTTATAAAGAGTGCTCAATACAGAGTAAAGCTTAATATTGTAATTTTGTTATTACAATGGTTTATAAAAGCATAATATCACTACAAAAACTTTTCATGTTTCAGAACAAAACTGTTCCTCTTCAGGTGATATGTTAAAATAAATGGTGAAAATGATTTATTTTGAAAATATAAGGTGAATTCATGGTTTTCTAAATAACCATGAATTCATCTTATATTTTATATTTATGAACTTGCAACCACTAAAAATTTTCAGAATATGAAGCTCAAGAATCTCTTATAAATAACACAAAATTAGAGTTGCCTGATTTTCCTTCACATTCTCAGAGTGTTGAAAGAGCAGTGAAATTAACATCTGAAGCTTCTTATAGTGTTTGCAGGATTTGAAGCAAGACATAGACACATCCTTGCAAAAATCTTATGCCATCAACTGACCTTCCTTTGTTTCTAAAGGCTCTTACACTAAAAATTTGAATGATATAATTATATAACTTAATTAGTTTTCATGTAATATAAAATTTATTAAAATAGAAATTTTTTGTAAAGCTAAGAATCTAAAATTTAGTGAGAGACCTATTCATCACTGATATAAGCATTGGCAAGTGTATGCAATTAATCTGTTAGTTGAGTATTCAATCTATAAACTTTGCTTTAATGAGTAGAAGCAACATCACAAAGGAAATTAACAAAGAAGAATTCACTAACAAACAGCTGAAAGAAATTGATCCCTGTTGACTGAATAAAGTGTTTGTTTCAAATATGACAGACACCAAAAGAAGAGTGTAGAATGGCTGAAATGTTGTGGTTATAAAAGGCAACATGAAAATAACAGTTTAAATCAATTAATGTATAATGAAAATTTAATCACGCTATTATATGGTAGCATTATTAGAAAGCAAATAAACTTAGATATTAATCAAACGTCTGAGTGCATTGATAGAGATTTGGCAGCCTAATGATATTATGCCAAGTCTACATGCAATGAAACTGCTTTCTTTTTAACTATTATTCTCATTGCTGCTGTTCATTCAGTACAAGGTCTAAGAGCCACTCATGGTAGAGGGTTACAGAGTAAGATCACAGTTTATAGAGGTGTACGGGAAAGATAACAGTTGACAGTAGACCTGAACAGGTTAAGATTATAATGAATGAGGAAGCATCCTCTTAGGAGTTGGTTTCACAAAACAGGGGTTTATGGGAAGAAGCTGCTTAAGTGGAACTTACATCTCACCAAAGTAATATGAAGTAAATGAGAGTGCTTCGCTACAATGGGCATGCTCTGGTGGGTCTTAGCCGTGAGTGTTAGAACTGGTGAAACTTAGGAATGCCGTTCTTTTGAACACTTAATAATAGAGCAGTAAGAGATTTGCAATGTTTTGTTTGTGAGAAAAAGGTTGTAGGGTGGAAAATAATTTGTCACCCACAAGGAGATGGAGAGGCGTTTGGATTCTATTGAGACTGGAAAGTGAAGGCTAGTCAGCTCCTATCTATATATAGCAGCAGTACTCCATTTTTGGCCTGATCTGGCTCTTGTAAAAAAAGCATAAAAAGGTAAAGCATAACAAGAGGAATCAGGAAGTAGTTCAGGGAATCAATCATTTTCCCAGGATCTTTAACAATGGATCATATGCAATGTCAATTCCCATCTCTTATTCACTTGACTCCAGTTCTTTCCTTGTCCTTTCTACAGCACCCTGCGTATCTTGTTCTTTTCCTTTCTCACTTTACCTTTGGAACTGTCTTCACACCTGTGTTCCCATCTTTCTCTTGCCCTTTCTCTGACACCTCCTGCAACTGGTTCTTTCTCTTCATTCTCCTCCTTCCTAAACTTTTATGCAGCCCCCTGTGCATCAGTGGTGGTACCACTTTCCTTGGAGTGAAACGATTAAAACAAATATGTATGATTTCTTGAATTTTGGGTTGAATTTAAGTCCAAATAGGCGCTCAAAATATGGGGCCTCCTAGAGGGAACACATGTTCATTATTATTGGTAAAAATTTTAGGTCCACTTAATGATGATGGAATGCTTTTCCTGACTGATCTGATAAGGCTAAGTCAGGGGAGGGATCAGCTGCCAAGCTCTGGTTTGTCTAGAGTTTTGAAGGTGCACCTATATACTGTTGTATTATCATCATAGATATTTTGAAAGTAAAGAAAGACTATGTTAAAAACTGAATAACAGATGTCACAGATCCTAATCAGGAGCAAGGATCATTTCCAGCCTAAGATATACAGGTAGTTGTCTCAAGGCCACGGCAAGCTACCTCACATGTATGATCTACCCAAGATTCACAAAGACAGCATTCCTCTCAGGCCAATTACTAGCAGCCAAGGCTCTGTGTGCCACCCTCTAAGTCACTTCCTGGTGATTATAATTGACCCACTATCATATGTCCAAAAATTTCACTCATTTCATGGAACTAATCAAAGATTAGAAGCATCTTCTATCCAATGCAACCAAATGGTGAGCCTGGATGTGGTTAGTCTGTTCACCAAGGTACCTACAATGGAGACATTATTGGTAGTCAGGGATAGACTGTCTTCAGACTGATTCCTAGGAGAATGTACCAGTATACCACTAGATAAACTGAAAGAAATGCTAACCTTCTGCACACAAACAACACACTTTCGAATGGGATCAGACATATATCAGCAGGATGAAGGCTTAGCAATGGCTTGCAATGGCTTGCCATTATCATCATCATTGGTTAACATGTACATGGAATACTTCGAAGAGATAACATTAGAATCTACAGCACTAAAGCCCTATGGCTGAGTTATGTTGATGACACCTTTATACTCTGGCCACACCAGGAAGGTCCAGACACTACTGGATCAATAAGATCTCTGATGCAGTACACAATGGAAAAAGAGAACAACAACAAACTAGCATTTCTGGATGTACTAATATCTCAAACAGAGAATAGATTCAAGACATCCATATATTGCAAACTAACATTCACCAGGCAATACCTCAACTTCAACTCCCACCACCCATACAATGTAAAGAAAGGGATCATAAGGCAACATCAAGCAAGTCATAAGCAGAAACTCAGAGACATATGAACAAGATATGGTTGGTATAAGCAGTATCCTACAACATAACTACTCAGGGTACATGACAACAGCTTCAACAAACAGGGAAGTGAGGGTGCATGAGGATTACAGCTCTCAGAAAACGGCCTCAGTCTGCCTACACTATAGGAAGAGGGTATTGTAAAAAATACAAAAGAACTTTGGTCTATATAACATCAGGATGACCTTCAAAAGTTGCTCGACACTTCGCAGATACCACTTCCAAGTAAGACCTCCAGTAGAGAACATGACTAAGAACTGTGTGTGTATGTCATTTCATGCAGCTGGGGAAAAACTATAAATCAGAAAGCTTTCATAGCCAGGATATAAGGCTGTGAATGAATCAGATTTCTGAATATGTATATATTATGAAATTGAAAATCAATCTGAATTCAAATCAATAAATAATTTTGCCTTTTTTCCAAAGCTGTTGTCATAACATAATCAGAGCCAAAATGTGTCACTTATACAACCAGCCAGTAACTTGAGATGTATAAACAGTCCTGCTACATTTGAAAACATACACACTTTCCTTCACCCACAATGTTAATCAGCTGCTACATTTTAATACATACATACATACATATACATGGCCTGAAGATTTCATTCAAATATGAAACAGACTGTGCTTCATTGTTCACTTTTATATTTATATTTACATACATATCTAAACTTATTTATAAATGGAACTTTGTCTCTGTGTGTGTGTGTGTGTGTGTGTGTGTCTGTTACCTATAGACTCCAAAACGACTGAACTGATTTTCTTGAAAATTTACACAGTTGTACTATAAGCGTCTGCGAGTGTTCTTAGCTAGGTTTTGTGTTGAGGTACCCCTGATAAATATCGAAAATCGATAACAGAAAAAATCGGGTTATAGAAGAAGTGGTTTGATTTTAATCAAATTTGATACACTCATAGACAAAGACATAAGAAACGATATTCAGAAGTTTCAAGCTTGCAGTTCTTACAATAGTGCAGAAAATCAATAATATATATATATATATATATGTAAGAGGCAAGATGTTTGTGTGTGTCTGTTTATCTGCCTGTATGTCTGTATTTTTTCAGCCCTTTTATTTTAGTTTTTGCTTTGGGTTTGGCTCTAAGTAGGTATAATTGTAGTTCTTAGTCTCAGCCATGATACCATTTACTCAGAGGACTTATTTAGCCTTCAAAATTCAGTTTACGACAAAAAAAAAACTTATTTGATATTGATACCAGGAAATAAAAATTTGACTTACATCCATCCATTTTTCTTTCAGTCTATGGTTTCACTTTAACTGGAAACAACTATTGTTTTTTAGTCTTTCGTGCCAACGTCCAAAGAGTCTGAGCTCCAGAAGTATGGATTAGTTTTAAAGCTTTCATGACACCTGAGCAATGCTGGGCTATACTGCTAATATAATATATATTTACTTTCTCCCTAACTCTTTCTCTTTCCCTTCCTCATACATGCTTTTATACTTGAACTCTTGAAACTTCAACTTCCACCTTATCGTCCTGTATTATTATATAATTTTTTTCTTTTTTTAATCATTTCACCCCAAGCAAGGCGGAAACGCCACTGATGTGCAGGGGACTACATAAATGTAAAAAGATTAATTAGAAAAGAGTGAGGAGTACAAACTAGTTAGAAAGGAACAATAGAAAGCTGAGAAAGCAGGTGCGATGACAGATACATAGGTGGAGAGGAAGGGAAGGTTATACAGGGGTGGGGAGAGAGCTAGAGTCCAGTGGTTAGTAGATGAGTATTGACTTTGCATTTAAATTTCTGGAAGTTGTAGCCGTCAGGAAAGCAAGAATACGGGAGCGAGTTCCACAGGCGGGAAGTGCAAGAGTTGCTTTATATAAAGATGTATTGTATATTTATCAACACTCTGTACATTTTCTTTTAATTATTATGCAAAGCCATTATACACCCAAACAAATATAGTGATATATCATCGGAACAACATTGTCATAAGATAACCTCTACAAGTCCACCATAAACTCTTTCTAGTTTCATCTTCAATCACTCGTGTTGTAGGTTCTTGTTTTACTTTTCATATAGTGAATTAAATCTTCTCAGGCTCCTCAGAGTCATGATAATTTAACTACATCATGGCACAAACTATGCACTATGCATAAGTAATTCTTCAGCTGAACTAGCCAATGATGGTACATCTAATCTATTTCTTATTTAGACAATGGTTAGACAATGAAGTATACATGTCAACCTTGTAACTTATGAGAAAGCAGAGAAATTCTTAATTGTAATACACAAGCAAGTTTCTAATCCTCAAATAGGATTAGCAAAATCATGCTCAGAATATTAATGAGTTTCAATTTCTGACCATTGCATGTACAAACATAGAAAAATATTTATTTTTAAAAACTGTAAATAAGTTGGTCAGTTTCTGTTTTTTTTATTTTTTTATAATCACCTCATCCCAAACAAGGCAGAACTGCCACTGGTGTGCAGGGGGTTACATAATAGGAGAGTGAAGAGAAAGGAGAACAGGTCACAGTGGGTGTCATAGAATGGGTAAGAGAAGGGTGGGTACATTGGTATAAAGAGAGCTGCGTGAGAGGAAAGTGAGAAGAAGGATGAGAGTCAAGAAGATAAGAGATGAATGTTAATGTTGCATTTAAACTCTTGGAGATTGTAGGGTGGGTAAAATAATTTCATGGTCAAGGGAGAATTAAACAAGGCAAAATAATCAAATTGTAAAAAAATTCTAAATTTAAGCAAGAACTATCAAAGATACAAAAAGGTTTTCTGAAAAGGAAAGATTAAAAAACAAAAAACAAAGAGAAAAACAAAACTAAAAGCCCATGGGTGAAAATTAACATCGTGTCTAGTCGGATTTGAATAGATGAAGATAGTGCACAGTCCCAACAAAGATTAGAGTGTCTTGCCAGTAGGAAAAAAGTTCTATGTTGTCTATTTTACAATGTTTCAGCTAATGTAGCATCCAGTCTTCATTACATGCTTGTCAATCCTGATAACATTCAGGAAATTTCAAACTGAACACTTTATTTAATATACAGGCATAAATTGTTCTCATTCCACTGATCATACCTAGTTACATCTAATCTAGTTCTTATTTAGTACTGCTCAGTTATTGCTAACCCTGTTTCTACTGCACCTTAGTCTGCACTGCCCAGCTCAAAGACTTAAATAACTCTATATCACTAAATTCACAAACTAACCTACTAAGCTAGGGTTCAGTTAAAAATTCCCTGAATGTTAAAAGAAGCACCAGAGGATACAACAAGTAAAACATTATGATAATAACAACAAAGACAAGGATAATAGTCCCCAAGTAAATAAAATATATAAAGTGGCCAGTGATGAAATTCAAACACAGAAATTGTCAGTAAGTTTCAGTAGAGTCATTATCACGTTGTAATATTTTTGGCAATTAAATCACTTCTTAGTGTTACTGATATTATTCACATGGTGTTTCAACTGCAACGTTTCGAGATCCTCTTCAGATGTTTTGTTAGAGGTTTAACCTTTTTGACAATAACAATTTTATTTTAAAATATCCACACTACAATGCTCATGATGGCAAATAATTCTCTAGCAACACATATAGCTTGCTGCCATCTTTCACATAAATATGTTCTTTGATCTTTAAAAAAAATCTAATCTATTTAAGCAAATAGAACCATTTGGAATTGAACTTGCTTTAGATACCTTCATGCGGAATATAAACCAATATATGAGCTCAGTCAGTTAGTTGCCATACATGCTTGGGCAATCATGTCTCTTTCATGATATGACTGACTAAGCAGATTTACCTGCAGTAAGTTGCCATTATTTTCTGTGATAGACTGGTTGCCAACCAAGGTTATGGAACCCAATCTGTTCAGCTATTCAACCCATAGATGAATGGAAAAGAGACAGATTAATACATTTCCCAAGGGTATTTGTGCATCAGTGGATGAAATGAATTCAACTGGAATTTGAACTCAGCTCTCCAATTTCTCATTCCAAGCCAATATCCATTACACCACAATTCACACCTGAACAATAAAGAACTTATAAGGAACACATTCATCATTTAGATACATTCCCAAAATGTTGAGACTTTTTCAAGAGACCTTTTATTCATTTCGAAGAAATGTGCATTGTGGTGCAGTGGATATCGACTCGGAATAACAAATCGGGGATCTGAGTTCAAATTCCAGTTGAATTCTTTGCATTCACTTATGCAAAAATACCCTTGGGAAAAGTATTAATCCATCTCTTCCCTCCAGTTATGGGTTAAATAATAGGACAGACTGGATTCTGTAGCCTTGGCTGGCAATCAGTCTACCACAGAAAGCAATGGCAACCTACTACAGAATAATCTTCTGCCCAGTCAGTCATATCGAGATATGACTGCCCAAAGCGTGTATCACGTATGGCACTTAACTGACTGACTGACAAAACTCTAATCTCCTTCAAAGTAGTATTTTCTGACTACTTGTAGCACCCCAGCCATTTTGTGATGGCCCCATAGAAGACATCCAAAATAAACATGTCCAGAACCCTCCTTCATCATCTCAATGTCTTCAAAATGACTACTCACAAAGTTTTTCTTTCAGTCTGGGAAACAACCAAAAGTCACAGGGTACAAGGGTCTAAAGAGAGGGTGAAAGAGAGTTCTGCTGCCTGTCAGCCATCTCTCTGCTGTGACCAATGCACCTTCCTTCTCTTTATCACTCTGGAGCTAATCTTTGTACAAATTCTGTGTATGGTCAGATCTTCATATATAATTGCGTGTACAGTTAACAGACTGAATCCAAACTGTTCACTTGTTTTTATAGATACATGATAGTCTTCATCCAGAAAATTGCAAAATGTTTCAACCAACACTGATGTTCTGACGTCCCTCTCCCTCATTGTCTCTCATCTCCTCTCAACCTTCCTCAAAAATCTTGTGCTAGTGAAAACAGATGCTCAGCTCATATAAATTAATCCTACGGAAAATCCTGAAGATTAACGAAATGATTTTAACAACCAACATATTGAAATTATTTGTTTGAACATTATTTTTAATCGATACTCATATTTGAGTAGATATTCTGTTTTATAACAGTATATTTATATATTTATTTCTACCAGCCTGATTATTTACGATAAATTTTGTACAAAAATGTACATCATTTGGCAGGATTCGAACCTGTGACCCCTATTAACATAGGGGAAGATACCAATTGATTTGGTGCATCTTAGACCACTTGACCACAAATTATACCACAGTCTAAACAAAGTCAAATCAAGCCTATATAATATATAATCATACGAGTTAATCCATAAACAGTTGGGAGCATTTTATAAGTTTCTGTAGTGTTTTTGCCCAGTTTAACTCAAAACTTTATTGTATAGCGAGCTTTCAAATTGTCTCCACGTCTCGACTGCATTCTGCAAACTTGTCAGCTGTTATAAGCAGTGTTTAGTAGGATGTGTTCAAAGACCTTTTACAGCTATCACCTTAATTTTGGAATAACAAAAGCCGAGAGGTCAATATATTAATTATATACTATCTGCTCTCCTTGGGCTTCTTGACAAAATACAAAGGAGGATCTGTAACGTGGTTGATACTGACTTGGCAGACCGGCTGCAGCCGCTCTCACACCGGCGTGATGTAGCTTCCCTGTGCCTCTTCTACAAGTACTTTCATGGCTTCTGCTCCGATGAGCTTAGATCACTGGTGCCGCCTAAGCACGAATTTGCACGAGATACTAGATTGGCAACTAGGTCCCACCCTTTTACAGTTAAACAAATAAGATGTAACCGTAAATTCTACTCCAACAGCTTCTTTTCTCGCGCTTCCCGCCTGTGGAACTCCCTTCCACAAGTCTGCTTTCCCGACAGTTACAATCTCCAGGTGTTTAAATGTAGGGTCAATAGACACCTCCTATCACACTAACTCCCAATTATTCTCAGAACACTCTCATCTACCCAACCCTCATTCTCAGTATCCTTACCCGCCTATCACCCACCCTCTGTTATTTCCTATATTTAATCAGCCTTTCTCCACTCTACGTAGCCCCCTGCACAGTAGTGGCAGTGACATGCCTTGCTCGGGGTGAAACGCTTATAAAAAAAAAATAAATAATAATAATGTAGGACACTTATAACTTTCTCTATTAAAAAAAAGTCTCAAAACTTCTGGAATGCACTTGGTATGTCATTTCTTTCAGTTTTCTCATGCCTCAACAATGCTTGAGAATGAACTCTGATGGATGAACTCTGATGGATGATAGAGTATACCTTTCTCACTCAAGATATGGTCTGCTAAAACCAGATTTCTTGACCTTATTTCTGGTTAGAGCTAAAAAAAAAAATGGTCTTTTAGAGGACAGCCTCATATAAATTTTCACATATGTATCAAATACTGCTCTATATACAGTTTTTTGTTAGGTTCCTCTCTAACAAGACCAACACTTCTTCTTCTATATACTGTGTCTCTTCAGGATGTTGGTTATGGCTCCCCACACTTTCTTGTCCTTTCCTGCTCTTAAATTTTATCTTTTTTCTATCTCTCCTAAACCCTACTCTGCCATCTATTCACTCAAGCTCACTAGGTAGGTTATGTGCTGTTTCCCTCTAACACTCTTGCCTTCAGTCTGTTCTGTGGACATCAAATTTTCCAAGCCTTCTTTCCTCATTATGTTCTCTAGAAATTTCAACTAAGTTTTCCTGAAGTCAAGTATAAGTGTCCTTTTTGGTTCTACTGTCTCTAGAACTTTGTTATTGCTCACATATTTGGTCCATGGTATTCTCAGCATCCTTCTGTAGAACCCCATTTCTGTTGCTTCAAGTCTCATTATCTTTAAGGTTATGGTCTTGCATTCACTGCCATATAGAAAGACTATTACATGACAGTTCAGCACTCTTTTCTTTACGAGTAAATAATAAATACTACCTTGATGTTATAATGTCAACAAATCATTTGTATTTGTTTCTTACTTTCAGAATGTTATGAGTAACATCCTAGAAACAACCAATTGATTGACTGGGTGATTTGTTTTATGATTTACCAACTCTCTGTGGGTTATTTAAAGTCAAAAGATATTTTTTTTACAAGTGAATATTATATTAACAATTTTTTGAAGATAACAGTGGTCTTTCCAGATACAATTTAACGCATAGCTGAAGTCAGGAAATGGATTCCTACCTTTTCCATGGATATTTGCATGTAAATGAATGCAATTAACTTTGACACTCTCCAATCTCTCATTTCAAGCTGCTATCCATTACACATCCACCTAGAGAAACTAAACTTAGATACCCTTGTCTATTGAACAGGTGAAGAAGCTCATCCATTGTTCCCTGTTTAGGATGTGGTTTCCAGCTTTCTCTTTTCCAATCTTTTCACTCTTTTCTTTTTTCTTTTTTTTTTTTCAATTGGAGTAGATAGACTAAACTATTGCCTGGTTCACACTCCACCCACATCTATTGAATGGGTGAAGAGGCTTATATCTTGTTCCCTGTTTAGGATGTGGTTTCCAGCTTTCTTTTCAAATCTTTTCACTCTTACGTAGCCCACTGAGCATCAGTGGCGTTATTGCCTTGCTCGGGGTGATATGATTAAAAAAAAATTTGTCACATTGAAGGATGCTACTAATCTCCTTACAGATTTTCTTTTTGATGGCTGCAGACAATTTCCACTCAATATGGAAGACAATAAACTAGACCTTTCTTGATGCTGAGAGGATGGTTCAACTCAGAGTTTAAATATAACCCTGTGTGTGTAGGTTTTGGCACACATGTGTCGGTGCCCATGACTTCCAGAATAAAAAATTTATTGTTAAATTCCTTTTCCATAATAAACAATATGGTAGGTCTTATTGAGTTCAGTAGGTCAGTCAGTTAAGTGCCATATGTGATACACATTTCAGCGATCATGTCTTGAAACAGACATGACTGACTGGGCAGAAGATTTTCTTGCAGTAGGTTGCCATTATGTTCTGCAGTAGATTGGTTGCCAACCCAGGCTATAGAATTCAATCTGTCCTGTTATTTGACTCATAGCTAAAGAGAAGAGATGGATTTATACCTTTCCCAAGGGTATTTGTGCGTAAGTGAATGCAAAGAATTTGACTGGAATTCGAACTCAGCTCTCTGATTTCTCATTCTGAATTGATATCAACTGCACCAGAATACACATCCCTAGTTAAGTACACATGTCCCCAAAAAACATGTATTTTCCCCAAAAAATATCAGCCATGTACCTAAGTGGATGTGTGCATAAATTAGGAGTTATCACTGAAGAAGGTGAGTTTGGCATTCCGAGTTCAAATTTAATCTGAGGTAGTTGTGTTTGCTTTCACACAAATAACTTCACTTCTCTGTTCCACCGGGAGTTAATAATAAGACAAGGTTCTGTAGTCTTGGTAAGCAACCAGTCTGGGAGAAAAACAACTATAAATTCTAACCTAGTTGGGCATGGAGCTAGCAACTCCCTGCATTTTTTTTAATCATTTCACCCCAAGTAAGTTAGTAATGTCACTAGCATGCCAGGGGTTACAGGAAATGAAAGAGAAAGAGAATAGGGAGGATTGAGAAAAGGACAAAAAAATGAACAGGATTCAAGAAGTCAGAAGATGGCAATTGATGCTGCATTTAAATTTTTGAGGATTGTAGTGAGACAAGAAAACAGAAGAGAGTCCCACAGGGGGAAGTGCAAGAAAAGAAGCTGGTGGTTGCATCTAGCTATTGCAACAGTAAACTGGTGGGGCTTAATAGAACACTTAAATTCATGTAATTGGGGCACCAGGAAAAAAAAAAGCTCTTCAAAGAGTTGCTATGAAAATATTGAAAAGAAAAGTATGTAGATAGGACATCCAATAAAAACTTACTAACTATACAAAACTTACTACTACAACAACAATGCCTGGTATGATGAAACTGCAGCCCTATACACCATAGGAATGTCTACAAGACTTATATTCAATTCATGTACTTAAGCCTCATGTCAAACATAGAACTTACTCTTCAAATTATTTCATGTAAATTATTGGGGACAGTGGAAACACCATGGCTAGTCTAGCTTTTTGATGATAAATATTAGACCCAAACTGCAAACATGTAGTACTTATACTTACCATTAATATTTTTAATAGACTATTCATTAAGATATGAGTAGAGAACTTTACATCAGTTTCCTTTATCACAAAGTATATATAAGGCTTTTTTCATAGATATCTTATTAAAAAGAAAATATATTTAGTATCTTTATCATAGATACCTTGTTCAAAATTAACATTAATAATGGATATGCATGCTTGTTCAAATTGGTTTCATGAAATGGGCTAAGTTCCTCATATGGATACATTTTGCCTGGGAATTAATGTAAAATTCTTGCCAAAAAACAACTCAATGGATGACATTCTGAGCCAGATAGGTACTGACCTGGCGGCTCGACTACAGCCACTTTCCCCACCGACAAAATGTGGCCTCCCTTTGTTCTATAAATACTTTCATGGCATCTGCTCCAACGAACTTAAGTCACTGGTGCCTCCTCAACAGGTGTTTACTTGTGCAACCAGATTGGCAACTGGGTCCCACCCATTCACAGTTAGGTTAGCCAAATGCAGACAACAATTCTACAACTGCAGCTTCTTCTCTTGCACTTCCTGCCTGTGGAACTCACTCCCATATTCTTGCTTTCCTGATGGCTACAACCTCCAGGAATTTAAATGCAATGTCAATACTCATCTATTAACCACTTGACTCTAGTTCTTTCCTCACCCCGTATATCCTTTCCTTTCTCTCCACCTTTGAAATTGTTATCACACCTGCATTCTCATCTTTCTATTGCTCCTTTCTAACTGGTTCGTCTTCCTCTTCACTCTCTTCTAATTAATCTTTTTACACTTATGTAGCCCCCTGCACATCAGTGGCATTACCGCCTTGCTTGGGGTGAAACAATTAAAAAAAAAATATATAAAAGGCATGTTGTTTGTGTGTGTGTCTTTATCTGCCTGTATGCCTGAATTTTTTCCAGCCCTTTTATTTTAGTTTATGCTTTGGGTTTGACTCTAAGTAGGTATAATTGTAGTTCTTAGTCTCAGCCATGATGTTGTTTACTCAGAGGACTTATTTAGCCTTCAAAATTCAGTTTATGATGAAAAAAACTTATTTGATATCGATACCAGGAAATCAAAATTTGACTTTCTTTCAGTCTATGGTTTCACTTTAACTGGAAACAATTATTGCTTTTTAGTCTTTCGTGCCAATATCCAAAGAGTCTGAGCTCCAGGACCATAGATTAGTTTTAAAGCTTTCATTACACCCGAGCAACGCTGGGCTATACTACTAGTCATAGCTAAATCCAAAACTGACAATGGAAAAGGAGATAAATGTAATCTATGTCTTTTAGAAAAACTTGTCATAAACCATATTAATAATCCTAAATTGCTTAATACAAAAGTGATTTAATGACTACATTCTATCATAGAAAAAAAACTTACTTAAATTCTTAGACCCAGGTTGATATGAATTCCTCTATACATTTGACTATTTCTTTCTTTCTTTCTTTCTTTCTTTCCCCTGCAATATTACTTTTAACAATTATGAATTAAACCTCTTTTATTTTTGCTCCTTACATTGTTTAATTTTTAATTCTAAATTTTACTTCTTAATTTTTCTTTTCATTTTTATTTTATTTTATGCTATTTAAAATTTTAAAACTTCAATTTTTTTTAGATTTTTTAATGTACATGTAATATTTGAATATTTAAATTTTAAGATTCATGATTTACACCCCTTTGATTTTTTCTCTCTGCATTTTATCACTTTTAATTATTTATTTTCTATTTTAATTTTAAATTGAAAATTTTTATCTACATGTAACCATAGAATATTTCAATTTTTAATCTTTTTATTAAAAAAAAGTAGTAACTTAACTTTATAAGATTTAATTCCCATGAACATCAAAGGTACTTAAATTCAAATCTATTAAATTGTCAGTTTGAAATATGCACCTGATGATTGCATGACACATGAAACTCCAAGTCATGCCATAAATGTAGGATAGACATAGGATAATAATAATATATATATAATTTTTTTTTTTTTTAATCATATCACACCAAGCAAGGCAGTAAGGCCACTGATGTGCAGGTGGCTACATAAGAGTAAAAAGATTAGGGGGCTACATAAAAGTAAAAGGATTAGAGGGCTACATAAAAGTAAAAGGATTAGGGGGCTACATAAAAGTAAAAGGATTAGGGGGCTACATAAAAGTAAAAGGATTAGAGGGCTACATAAAAGTAAAAGGATTAGGGGGCTACATAAGAGTAAAAGGATTGAGGGGGCTACATAAGAAAAGTAAAAGGATTAGGGGGCTACATAAAAGTAAAAAGATTAGGGGGCTACATAAAAGTAAAAGGATTAGGGGGCTACATGAGAGTAAAAGGATTGGGGGCTACATAAGAGTAAAAGGATTAGAGGGCTACATAAGAGTAAAAGGATTAGAGGGCTACATAAGAGTAAAAGGATTAGGGGGCTACATAAAAGTAAAAGGATTAGGGGGCTACATAAAAGTAAAAGGATTAGGGGGCTACATAAGAGTAAAAAGGTTAGAGGGCTACATAAGAGTAAAAGGATTAGGGGGCTACATAAAAGTAAAAGGATTAGGGGGCTACATAAGAGTAAAAGGATTAGAGGGCTACATGAGAGTAAAAGGATTAGGGGGCTACATAAGAGTAAAAGGATTAGGGGGCTACATAAAAGTAAAAGATTAGATAGTAGGAGAGTGAAGAGAAAGATGAATCAGTTAGAAAGGAGCAAGAGAAGGATGGGAATGCAGCTGTAATGATAGTTGCAAAGGTGGAGAGAAAGGAAAGGATATACAGGATGGTGAAGAAAGAACTAGAGTCAAGCAGTTAAGAGATGAGTATTGATATTGCATTTAAATTCCTAGAGGCTGTAGCCATCAGGAAAGCAAGAATATGGGAGCGAGTTTCACAGCCAGGAAGTGCGAGAAAAAAGCTGCAGTTGTAGAATTGTTGTCTACATTTGGTTGATCTAACTGTGAATGGGTGAGACCCAGTCTAGTTGCACAAGTAAACACCTGTTGCAGAGGCACCAGTGACTTAAGTTTGTTGGAACAGAAGCCATGAAAGTATTTATAGAACAGACAGAGGGAAGCCACATCCCATCGGTGGGGAAGTGGCTGGAGTTGAGCTGCCAAGTTGGTTCCTATCACATTACTAATTCTCCTTTGGAGCCTGTCAAGAACACTGAGATGAACAGCAAGGGTGCCTGACCATCTATGACAGTAGTACTCCATGCATGGTCAAATGGTTGATTTCTATATATCCAGGATGGATTCAGGCAGAAAAAACATCCTGGCCCAACACAGTGACCCAACCTTCCTAGCAGTGGATTTGATTATTGACTCAATGTAATGATTCCACTTGAGATCAGAAGAAAGGGTAAGGCCAAGGAGGCACAATGTATTACTCTCAGGGAGACTCGCTTGGACCATGCTTATGGGAGACAGGAGAGGTTAACTGTGATGATTGACGGACAGTAACTTGGTCTTAGACGCATTGAAATTTACAAACCACTTAAGAGAAAGAAAGAAACAAAGAATCCAACAGCCGGGGAAGAAAAAGAAAGAGAGAAACAAAGTATCCAACAACCAGAAAAATTTCTGCCAAGTTAAAGAAAAGAAAATCAAACGTTCAATTAAGCATGAAAACAAATTCAAAATTAAGCAAAAAATGACTTACTTTTAAGAATATTTTAAAGAAAGTTGAGCTCCCATCCCAAACACATGGTTTCTGCTAGTAAGGTAAAAATAGAATTCTATTTAACTTTTTGGCAGAACCAAAGTGATATATATATATATATATATATATATATATATATATATATATATATATATATGTTGGATTCAAAATAAATCCATTAATTCTTTAGAAATTGTTTTGTTTACATTCTGGATACAAAACCAAAACTTTTTAAGAAAATCTGATGACAGATATGTGCATTGCTTAAAAAAAAAAAAAAATATATATATATATATATATAAGAAAAACAATACACAAATATTATTGTCTTTCTGCAACTTAGTTTCATATGAGACTCATTGATAGATACATGGTTGTCTCTCTATCTTCAGGCAATGCAAAGGACAAGATATTAAATTCTGGATGGATCACTTGAAGATTGTGAGAGACACCTGCATAAATATCTACATGTTCTCAAGAAACTTTAAATTGCAAAAAGATAGTGATATCTGATTATTGTTGTTCTTATATTTATTATATTGACTGTTTTCTATATTTTTTTATATTTTACATCAAGCAATGTTGCTTTCATTGTCCAACATATATATGTTGGTGCGTGTGTGTGGACTAGCAAGCATTTAATTTTTTCAGTCAAAATTGGATCATGCTTCATGACTTTGAAAGCTTTAAATATAACATTTTCTTTTCTTGAAATTTAGGCTTCATTTTGATTTAAACTCAATAAAAAGTACAAAGAATTAAGCAGTTCAAACAAAGAATATATGGTAAAAGCATTTTCGGCATGAACATAATTGTATTTCTATAGGTTTAATTCTATCTGCCATGTATTTTATTGATGATTGTTCATGTATTATAAACCTGTTCAAGCTGATACATAAGCAGCAACAAGTTGCAAATAAAAAATCATTCTTCATACTGCCATTATTTTTAGATATTGATTGTAAATTCAGAACATTTAAAATTTTTATTCATATAAATTTATAGCATCATTATTACGTCATGAAAATATACTCTCTGGCTTTTTGTGACTTGACACCACATTTTAGGTAAATTGTATATTCAATCATAAAAGACTGATTCTAATTTTGACAAATTCTCTGATACCTTGAGTTTTTTGTGATTACTGCAGAGACTAAGCACAAAACTTGTACTTATCTGAAGATGACACATTTGGAGAACTTCTCATCCCATCATCACAATTATTTGCTTTGTTGAATTTATAACATGAGAATAGATATTTTATATGGCAAAATCACTAGTCAACTTTCTTTTACTCTATAAATTATCTTTAGTATGTAATTCAAATGAGCCACTTGCTCACTGTATTACAGACAGTAATTATTTGTTCAGGTTTCAGTGATTCATAATAAAGAATATTTTTTATTATTCAGACTATATTGAAGGCTGTGCTTGATTTAGCCACAATTTTGTTAGCTTTATTCTTGTAATAAACCCATTTTTGATCATCATTCTCATGTCTGTTTCACCTCAAAAGTTTTCTTTAAAAACTTTTTCCCTATGTGCAAAAGATGGTATTGTGAGCTTTTGCATCAACCTAATATATATATATATGAATTGAATAAGTAAAGAACAAGTAGGAAAAAGTGTCTTTAATCTAACATGTTTCACTTTAATAAGCTTCTTCAGAGATTTTTTTAGAGATGCCTTCAAAAATCTCTTAAGGAATGTATTAAAGTGAAACGTGTTAGATTAAAGAAACATTTTTCCTACCTGTTCTTTACTTATTCTATTCATCTTGTCTGATTTCAATCCATATATTCATCTATATTTTTTTCTAATCATGTCACCCCAAGCAAGGCATTTCACAGCCACTATAGTGCAGGGGGTTACACAGAGCGATAGACGAGTTAGGATGTACATAGGGGGAGAGTTGGGGAGAATGGGAGGGTTAGTGTGTTAGGAGGTGTCTATTGACCTTACATTTAAAGTCCTGGAGGTGATAGCCATAGGGGAAGCAAGCATGCGGAATGGAATTCCACAGGCAGGAAGTGCGAGAAAAGAAGCTGTTGGAGTAGAAATTGCGATTACATTTCATTGGTTTCACTGTAAAATGGTGGGACCTAGTTGCCAATCTAGTATCTTGTGCGAACTCACACCTAGAGAGCACCAGTGATTTAAGTTCATCAGAGCAGAAGCCATGAAAGTATTTGTAGAAGAGGCACAGGGAAGCCACATCACACCGGTGAGAGAGTGACTGCAGGCGGTCAGCTAAGTCGGTATCAATCACATTACAGATTCTTCGCTATATTTTGTCAAGAAGCTCGAGGAGAATAGCAGGGGCACCCGACCAGATGTGGCAACAGTATTCAAAACATGGGCGGATGGTAGATTTGTATAAGTGCAGGATAGTTTCAGGTGGAAAGAATTTCCGGGCCCTGCTAAGAGAGCCAACTTTCATGGCAGTGGATTTAGCAATGGATTCGACGTAGTCTTTACACTTGAGGTCCGCTGAGAGTGTCAGGCCAAGCAGGTGTAGTGTTTTACTCTCTGGGAGACAAGCCTGTTCCATGCTAACGGGAGGGAGGTGTGGTCGTCTGTGGTGGTTAATTGACAGCAGCTTTGTTTTGGAAGAATTGAATTTTATGAGCCATTTCCTACCCCAATCCACCACGGATTGGAGGTCCTTTTCAAGCTCAGCCTTGAAGTTCGCCTTATCATCAACATCAGATTTTTGATCGAGGCAAGCGTATACTGTGGTATCGTCGGCGTACATGCCTACTTGTGATCTTATGGCATCGGGGAGATCATTGATGTAGATTAGAAAGAGCGTAGGATCTAGGATAGAGCCTTGGGGGACACCTGCGTTTGTAGGGTAGTTTTGGGAGGCATGTCCGTTTAAAACCACCTTCAGTGTGCGGTTGGATATATATATATATATATATATATATATATATATTTATTTATATTAATCATATATGTGTGTGTGTGTGTGTGTGTGTGTGATTAATATAAATAAATGTAATTTTTCACTTAGCTGATTGATTTTCCAGCTTCACTTGCACCTTACCTCGAGAGTTTCATAGATAAAAGTCTTGGTAATTGTTCAATTCATTTTTCAGGTGGGTTTAACATATATATATACATACATACAAACACAGACATATATATTAATATTTTAAATAAGGTGTATTTAGTAAGAATTCTCTCTAACATGTTTTATTAAATAATATGAACAAGTTCTGTCTATCAATTTTTTATTAAATCTTTCAAACTTCTAAATAAGTTGTTTTGTGTTTTCAGTAAATTTTCAAAAATTGATATTAGCTTTTATTTTGTGTTATTTTTCCCCTTGAGTACTTTTGAATGTTGCTACATTAATTTTCAACGATTGAGTGTGTAATTATGCAAATGGTTTTTAATGTTGGCTGCTTCTCTTTTAATACAACAGCCTCCAGAATTTGGCATCTTTCCTTGCACTGTCCTGTATAAAATTTTGGAAATTTGAAAGATTTAATTAAAAAATGGATAAGCAGAACTTGTTTATGTATATATATATATATATATATATATATATATATATATATATATTAGGGCCTTGGATAAGTTCTCCCTGATATTTCATGAAAAATAATGTTTTATTTACAAAAATTAGTAAGAATCATGTCACTGAAAGTATTGTTTAGCCTTTTCCCATCTTTCAGGCAGTGTTTTAATTCCACATCAGAAAAATGATATGTCTTTTGAGGCTAACCACAAGTTCACCCATTTTTTGACATCTTGATAAGAATGAAAGTGCTGCTCAACCAGGCCATGTTCCATTAATCAGAACAAGTGATAATCAGATGGGACAACATGAATACGGTTGGGGGAGTAGGACTTATCCTTTAACTGTTTCCAAGTAGATTTTCACCCATTTTGCAACATGTGCTACATGTGGCCTAGCGTTATCATGTTGCAAAATCACTTTATCATGTCTCTGCTCATATAACAGCCATTTTTCTTCAAAGCTTAGCTGAAACCCATCAACTGCAGTCAATAGTTAACTCCTGTGATGGTTTCAGTCGGTTTGAGCTGCTCCTAATAAACTACACCCAGCTGATCCTACCAAATGAAGAGCAAAAACTTCAAACTATGGATATTCAGCTTTGGTCATACATTGACCAATTGAAACAAAATTTTCAGAAGTACAAACATGTAAGTGAGTACAAAGTATGGTTGGTTTTACTAAGGTACATAGCTTGGTACAATAAATCTTCATTCAGCTCATTTTTTTAAATTAAAAGTTTTATTTAACATACAAAATACTTCCACTATTTTAAAAAACATTTAATCAACAATACTAAATATTTATCTATATTTCTGAAATGAGGTATTGTAATTATTTACATTATTTATGGAACGAGAACAATCTATCTACCCCAGTGAAGGGTTCAGGTTAAAAATTCCAATCACCAGAAGAAGGTCAGAGCATACTATGGCTGAAACATCATGAATATGGCAATAAAGATGAGGACAACAGTCTGAACAAAGTAAATAATATTAAATACTGTGAGGATTCAGTCAGTTAAGTGTCATACGTGATACACACTTGGGCGATCATGTCTCGAAAGAGACATGACTGACTGGGCAGAAGATTATCCCGCAGTACGTTGCCATTGCTTTCTGCAGAAAACTGGTTGCCAGCCAAGGCTATAGAACCCAATCTGTCTTGTTATTTAACCCATAACTGGAAAGAAGAGATGGATTAATACCTTTCCCAAGGGTATTGCGTGTATATGATTGCAATGAATTCAACTGAAATTCGAACTTGGCTCTCCGATTTCTCATTCCGAATCGATATCCACTGGATCACAACACACATCCACAACATGCATTTGCATATTGCAAAATAATTCTAGTAATATAAAAAGCAAGCAATAAAAAACAAAAGTCAGTCATGGCTAGAATCCCTGGAAGAAGATTTAAGAATACACCTGTCCAAAATTCAACTTAGCAAAGATGTTCTGGAAAAAACATCAAGCTCAAATATTTCATTAAATGTTAAATTATTATAGACAAAAAAATAAGTTTCTTTTTTAAGAATTTTAATTATTGTCTTTTTATTATAAATTATAATAAAATATATTGTTTGAGTTAATTTTAATTATTGTCTTTTTATTATAAATTATAATAAAATATATTGTTTGAGTTAATTTTAATTATTGTCTTTTTATTATAAATTATAATAAAATATATTGTTTGAGTTAATTTTAATTATTGTCTTTTTATTATAAATTATAATAAAATATATTGTTTGAGTTAATTTTAATTATTGTCTTTTTATTATAAATTATAATAAAATATATTGTTTGAGTTAATCCCTAAAACATAAAATGTATCCTTTTGTTCTTAACTCATTTTATTAATTGTGCTGCGGAAGTTTAACTCTAGTTTCATGCCTGCCATAAGATTAGAAAAAAGATTAGACTGTTTAACTCTAGGTTCATGCATGCCATAAGATTAGAAAAAAGATTTTAAAATACAGTTGGAAAATGATTAAAAAAAAGATAATTGTTTTTTATTCTGACAAATATTGCAGGAAGAAGTCCTGCTAAGATTCCTCATTGGCAGCCACAATCTTAACAATATAAGATATGCAGATGACATAGTGAAGAAAAACAAAAAGAAAGGACTAAGCATAATCTACAGGAAAACTGAATTCATGGTTATTAGCAAAAAGGGAAATCCAAAATGTCAATTACAGGTTGGAGATACTAAAATCAAACAGGTACAGAACTTTGCATACCTGGGAAGCGTTCTGACAGAGGACAGAAAGTGTGACACTGAGATCCAAAGGCATATTGGCATGGCTAAGGACACATTCCAAAAGCTGAATAGAGTATTAACAAACAGGAAAAGGTCATTGGAAACAAAGAAAAGAGTACTGGAATGTTACATGATATCTGTCTTCCTATATGGCAGCAAATGCAGGACATTCTCCTCAAAGATGAAGGAAAGACTCGAAGCAGCAGAAATGTGGTGTGCTGAGGATACCATGGACTGTATATGTGATCAATGACAAGGTTTTGAAGAGAATGGAAGCAAAAAGGAAACTTACATGTCCTAGATATTAAAATCAAGCAGGTACAGAAATTTAAATACCTGGTAAGTGTTCTGACAGAGGACGGAAAGTGCGACACTGAGATCCAATGGTGTATTTGCATAGCCAAGAATGTTTTCCAAAAGTTGAATAGAGTAGTAACATATAGGAAAATTTTTTTTGGAAACAAAGAAAAGTGTACTAAACTGTTTTGTGACGTCTGTCTTTCTGTATGGCAGCTGGTCAATGATGAAGGAAAGACTCGAAGCAACAGAAATGTGGTATGCTAAGGATACCATGGACTGAATATGTGAGCAATGATAAGGTTTTAGATAGAATGGAAACAAAAAGGAAACCTATACTTAACATCAGGAAGAGACAGTTGAAGTTTCTGGGTTATGTAATGAGAAAAAAGATCTTGGAGAATCTTATACTCACAAGGTAGATAAAGGGAGTGACAAGAAAAATTGTGTGGGACATACTTGATCAGCTTAAGAAAATGAATGGCAGAGCAGAGTTTGAGAGAAAAACAAGACAAAATATATTAAGAGCTAGAAGAAACAGAAAGATGTGGAGAGCCATGATTGCCTACATCCTGAAGGGACACGGAACATAAGAGAAGAATAAAAAATAAAACGTTATTTATATTTTACAAGTGAGCTATGTTTTTTTTATTCCTTTATTCATTTTCTATGGCTTATAAACCTTTTGCATGTTATTTAAAGCCAGAAATTTTTTTTAGATTGTAAGATTTCTTTTATATTTAGTGATTTCTTTTATATTTAGTCTTACAAATTGACTCATAACTAGAGGGATTCATACCTTTTCCAAGGGTATTTCCACTTAAGTCAATATAATGAACCCAATTGGAATTGAAACTTAGCTCTCTAATTAACAATTCCAAGCCATTATCTTTTATACCACCTGCACATCTAATCTTACAGTACCTGGTATTCCCACACAGTCACCCATCTAGGTACTGATCAGGCTTGATGTTGCTTAACTTTGGTGATTTCATGTGAAATGGTATTTCAGCCTGATATGGCTGTAATCCATAGGCTATTTTCTCTCAGTAGTCTCAGAGAGAAAAACTCCAACAGAAAATCTTTGACCTCGTGACTAAAGTTTCTTCTCGCTGAACCAATGGCATGTTAACACATGATTTAAAGATGTAGTCAGAAACTTCTTACCAAAATACCAAAACTGAAAGCATTGGAAAAATCTTGAAAAAAAAAATATCTGTCAGAAATGAATCCTTTAAAGTCTTTACAGAATTAAACATAAACGGAGAATCTGGATTAGAGTAAGAAATGGCTCGTAAATTTCAATTCTTCCAAAACGAAGCTGCTATCAATTAACCACCATAGATAACCACACCTACCTCCCATTAGCATGGAACAGGCTTGCCTCCCAGAGAGAAAAACACTATGCCTGCTTGGCCTCACACTCTCAGCAGACCTCAAGTGAAATGACTATATCGAATCCATTGTTAAATCCGCTGCTATGAAAATCGGTTCTCTGTGCAGGGCCCGGAAGTTTTTTCCATCTGAATCTATCATATATAAATCTACCATCCGCCTATGTATTGAATACTGCTGCCACATCTGGTCGGGTGCCCCTGCTACTCTCCTCGGGCTTCTTGACAAAATACAACAAAGAATCTGTAACGTGATCAATACTGACTTGGCAGACCGGCTACAACCACTCTTTCACCGGCGTGATGTGGCTTCCCTGTGCCTCTTCTACAAATACTTTCATGGCTTCTGCTCCGATGAACTTAGATCATTGGTGCTGCCTAGGTATGAATTTACACAAGATACTAGATTAGCAACTAGGTCCCACCCTTTTACAGTAAAACAGATAAGTTGTAACTGTAATTTCTACTCCAACAGTTTTTTTCTCGAGCTTCCCGCCTGTGGGATTCCCTTCCACATGCCTGCTTTCTCGACAGCTACAATCTCCAGGAGTTTAAATGTAAGGTCAATAGACACCTCCTATCACACTAACTTGCACCTATTCTCCCAACACTCAACATCTACCCAACCCTCATTCTCGGTATCCTTACCCGTTTATCACCCTCCTTCTGACTTTTCCTATATCTAACCATCCTTTCTCACCACTTTATGTAACCCCCTGCGCAATAGTGGCAATGAAATGCCTTGCTCGGGGTGAAACGATTATAAAAAAATAAATATAAAAAAAAATAAAACAGGTCAGTCAGTTAAGTGCCATACATGATACAAGCTTGGGTGATCATGTCTCGAAAGAAACATGACTGACTGGGCAGAGGATTTTGCCTTTACTTTTTATGGTAGACTGATTGCCAACTAAGGCTATATAACTCAATCTATCCTGCTATTTAACCCATAGCTGAATGGAGAAGCAATGGATTAATACCTTTCCCAAGGATATTTGCACATGTGAATGCAACAAATTCAACTAGAACTCGAACATGGCTCTCCAATTTTTCATTCTGAGCTGATATCTACTGCACCACAATGCACATTACTGAAAGAAATCTACAGTAACTACTAGAAAAGGTCGTAAAGAAAAGCAGGAAGGATCATCTAATGTCTTTAAATATCCCAGTTACCTCTTGCATAATACAAAAGGCTTGTAACAACCACAGAAAATCATTTTAAATCTTTATGCACAAAGGCAAGTTACCATGTTATTATAAGGTTTTCTTCTAAATATATTTCATTGAATGTGAGAGAGAAAGGTTTTCTGTCAATGGTCAACTTCTCATAATTTCACACTTATCACTTTCTATTCATTTACCGCAATGATTCATTTAATACAATGATGCATCTACGTATATATGTTTCTGCTTATATGTAGAAAATATGTCTGTATATTTATACAATTTTATATTGAAGTTGCCATAGCAACAATTGTTTTGAGGATTCATTGATTAAAATTTCCTAGGATTTCCAAATGCTATCCTTTGAATTAAATGTTTCGTATTGAGTGATGTAATTATTTCTTCATTTAATGTCCAGCCAAGATAGCAAAAAACTAATGATATAAAAATAAAATAGGCAACCCTGATATTTTTTCAATGTTATCAGTATGAGTTGCCAAACAATTCCTTCATATTTTTTTACCTCTTTTTTGTCTCTTTTGCTACCAAATTCAAAGTAAATGCTGATGCATATAAAATCTTTAAATAACACAAGCATTTATTCTTCAATTCATGTGGATCAAATACAAAGTTATTTTTTTATAAGATTTGTTTGAAGAACCTCAATAGATATGACTGTTTGTTATGTAAATGTGCAAGTAAATTATATTTTTAGCAAGAAATATTTCGTGACATTTTTTTTTAACTATTTAATTGAAAAAGCACATAATCAGTCGAATGGGCATCGGGGATTTGGTTAAAATAAAGACATTCTCATTTTTTTATGTCTTTAATTTCTTTAGTTGGCTATTTTTTTTTTTTTAAATTTAATTATATTTTTTCTTAATTTTTATTATTTGCCTACTGGTATTAGCAAGATTGTATGGCTGGCCACTTGTATCTAATACTGTCTACTGGGGTGGCTAGCAAATCCCTGTCGCAGATGCCTGCTCAGACACATTTCAACACACACAGAACCCACCTGTGATTTTTACTGAAATTATACTGAGCAGACCTTAGTTACAGTTTCTGAGAGAGAGCGCATTATCTAGCATGAACAACAGTCTGAACAAGGCCAGACCACAAATCCTCAGTCACGATGACTAGTGACTGAGCTAGCACAACCATCAATAGCTTCTCAAAGAGAACTGCCTTCCCAATTTCCTTCACAATGATTTGATCAACCCATGGAATGGTTTTTCAGGCACTTTCCAAAGATGTCGCATGCTGAGATCACTTCCTCCAAACTAATAACATCAAAAAGTCACCTTCGTGACAGATTGACGATGGTGAGAATCAAACCCAGGCTTCATGATCAAAAAGCAAACATTCTAACCACTCAGCCATGCGCTATTAGCAAGATTACATAGTAAGATATCATTCAGTCATGCAACCAGACTGGCAACTGGGTCTCACCCATTCACAGATTAACCAAATGCAGACGACAATTCTACTCCTGCAGCTTCTTTTCCCAAACTTCCCACCTGTGTCATCACACCTGTATTCCCATCCTTCTCTTGCTCCTTTCTAACTGGTTCGTTCTTCTCCTCACTCTCCTCTAATCCTTTTATTCTTATGTAGCCCCCTGCACATCAGTGGCGTTACCACCTTGTTCAGGGTGATATGAATTTTTAAAAAAGTTCTTTATTTAAAAAATAAACACAATGCCAGCATAAAATTAAGACTTAAGGCAATTGTTATTATTTTCAAGTTTCATATCTTGAAATCATAATCAAATGCTATGTATTACTGGAAAAGTAAGAATCTATGCATCAATATATCAAGTAGTTGCCTGTACCAAAAATGACTAGTCATCTAGTATCAATACATAAGATGGGATATTTCTAGACAGAAACATGACTTTAATTCATATTATATCAGCACAAAGTCTATTCAGACATATTTACAAGATTACTATTTACTTTAAACAACAGATGGACTACATCTGTTTCACTGGTAGAAATAAATAAGACAATAGGATGTGACAAAACTGATAAACACAAGAAATATACAGAGCAATTTTTACTGCAGCTTCTTTTTCCAAACTTCCTGCTTGTGGAACTCGCTTCCTTATTCTTGCTTTCCTGATGGCTACAACCTCTAGAAATTTAAATGCAAGGTCAATTCTCAACTCTTAACAACTTGACCCTACTTCTTTTCACACTGTCCTGTATATTCTTTCCTTTCTCTCCACCTTCACAACGGTCATCACACCTGTATTCCCATCCTTCTCTTGCTCCTTTCTAACTGGTTCATCCTTCTCCTCATTCTGCTCTAATCCTTTTACTCTTATGTAGCCCCCTGCACATCAGTGGCATTACCGCCTTGCTCGGGGTGATTTGATTAAAAAAAATAAACATTTAATACAACATTGACCTTACAAGATTCTGCTATAGTTTTTAGTAAATATATTTCTCAAAGCGATCAATTAATACTTCTCTTACCAAATACACCAGTAGTTCTTAATTTTTTAAGCAATGGCACACCTAGGAGGAAATGAAAACATCATGGCACACTTAAGAAAATTTTTAAAGGGTATACATTTAAATTTTATGAAATAAAACCATAGATATTTTAAAAATATACACATATGAACTTACTTCAATATTAATTCATAATTCAATATAACTTTGTAAAAATTTTGAATTAAACAAAGAAAGTTGAATACAATTATATGAAAAAATGGTTAATATTTATTAATACAAATAAAGAAAAATTTTAAAAAGTTAAATAAAAAAAATAAAGAATACTTTTTAATAAAATGAATATTAAAACAAAATATTTAAAATAACATAATTAAAGAACAGTGAAAATAACTATTTGAAAAAGTGTAATACTTATTCATTTATTCAAATACTAATGCAGAACCCTTATTACTTCAACACACACATATTCATAAAAATTTACAAAATCTATTTCTTAACAAGATTTTTTTATTATTCAGGCAAGCAGATATATACTGTTTAATTATAAAAGACAGAGTATCTACTAAAATATGAATAACCATTAAAAATAATATTTAAACAAATAAATTAAAAATATATTGGACAGTGTGAAAAGAAGTAGGGTCAAGTTGTTAAGAGTTGAGAATTGACCTTGCATTTAAATTTCTAGAGGTTGTAGCCATCAGGAAAGCAAGAATAAGGAAGCGAGTTCCATAAGCAGGAAGTTTGGAAAAAGAAGCTGCAGTAAAAATTGCTCTGTATATTTCTTGTGTTTATCAGTTTTGTCACATCCTATTGTCTTATTTATTTCTACCAGTGAAACAGATGTAGTCCAATATATCCAATATATCCATTTCATTACAGATTTTGTAAAATTTAATAAATAAATTGTCCTTGTTTACATTTGTTTACATTAGGATACAAAAACAGAGTCAATATGAATTCTTCGAAAAATCAAAAAATGTGTTTTTAAAAACATTATTTTGGTTTTTGTTTGACTGTCAGTCCTTCATGCTTGAGTGGTCTAAGGCATATCAGATCACATAAGAATCCTGCTGGAGGAAGCATATTTTCCTAACAAGATTTCTTGATTATTCAAGCCAGTTGGTATAAATAAATATACTGCTTAATTATAAAAAAAACAAATAAAGTATCCATTAAATAAATAAATTAAAAACACAAATGAAGAAATTCCACTAATTTCAAAATAGAGAGAATTAGAAAAACGATACATAAATAGTTTAAAAATCTTAATCTAAAAGTAACAATTAAAACAAATTTTTAAAAAAGTAGATTTCCTCACTGTAACCTTAGATCTAAAGAAAAATATGCACCAACCATACAAAAAACCAAATACCAATCCTTTAGAGATCCACCCAAAGTCTAACCACCCTCCATCTGTCATCAAGCACATACCCTCATCAATAGAATACAGAATTAGTAGAAATTCAGCTAATAAGGAAGTATTTAATAAGCATAGCAATTTTTATAATACTACATTAAAAAATAGTGGATACAAAAACCCAAATATTAAATATGTAAACGAGGAAAGTAACCCCAAAGAAAAAATAGGAATAGGAATATCATCTGGTACACACCCCCTTTCAACCAGATGACTAGTAGTAAATTGAGGAAAAAATTCCTCGTGTTAATTAGGAAACACTTTCCAGAAAAAAATCCACTAAGTAAGAACATTAAATTAAGTTACAGCTGTATGAACAATCTAGAAAAAATTATAAAAAATCACAATAATAATATTTTTAAAACTTCAACAAAATCAATAAAAACAACCAGATAACAGAAAATAACAATTTAGACAAGAAAAAATGTAATTGTAAAAACCCCATAGACTGTCTGTTAGAAAACAGGTGCTTAATGGAATCAATAGTCTATCAATGCAAAATATCTTCAAAGGAAAACCCAAATAATATACTCTAAAGCAGCAGATTTATCAGCACACCTCTTCATTTAATAATAACAAATACAAAAATAGAACATCCCTATTGTAATATCACTGGTACCTAAAAGAAACAAAAAAAAATCAACAATAAAGTGGAAAATTCTAAAAGAAGCTAAAACATGTAAGTCCTTAAATGAACCATGCTCATTATGTTTATATGAAAAACTATTTATCATTAAATCCCTTAAGAATAAAAATCTATTAAATAAACGCAATGAGATAAATGTCATATGTAGACATTGCAAATTATTCACATTAGAAAATAGATAAAATCTAAGTGAAATAACATGCATATAACCAACAAGTGCTTAAGAAAAATAATTACTGATGAACTATAAAGAAATAAATTGAAACATAAAATTATTTTTTAAAATAAATATTTTTTTTGATAAAAAACTTTACAACAAATAAATAAATTGATCAAAAAATTATTTTTAATAAAAAAAATCTTTTTTTTAAAAAAAAACTTTACAACAAATAAATAAATAGACTAAAAGTGATAAGTAAGTGAAAAAATATAGAATTGGTACTGAATGAGAATATCACATCAAAAGTAATAAAACTAAAGGGTGAAGAGAGGAAAAAAGGGAAAATGATAAGATCAGGTTAAAGGCAGGTTAACATCTTGACAGTTAAGGAGGGAAAAGAAATAAGGGAAAAGGGTAGAATGAGGGAGGAAAGAAAAAAAAGAGAAAAAGTTGGTTAGTATGTATTCTTTGGGGACAAATCCCAAAATGAATCTCCACTCTGATTAGCCAAAAGAAACACACATGTAAATTTTATATCTTCCCACATACATACACAGAAAACCAAAGGTTTTTGTCATTTAAATGTAAATCATCTACACAACCAACAGCAACATTGTCTGATGATGAGAATCTATCTTGAAACATAGAAATTTCCATGTCGCAATGTACAATTAATTCCTAACTATATAATTATATCAAGATCTATAATACTCATTATATTGAGCACTGTTCACAATAAAATAAATGCCAGAGAACTCAAAATAAAAAAAAAATCTTGAGTCCTCTTCACCTGGAATTAAATTTAAAACACATATATATGTATGACGTGACAATATTTCACTGCACACTTAAGAAGATCATGCAGCACAGTAGTGTGCCATGGCACAGTTGCTGAGAATCACTTAATCTACATTTTATTTATTCTAAATTCTATTTCATCATAAAGCTAAGTAATGTAGACTCTTTATTGCAAAATAAATCTATGGCCATAACATGATAAAACACTGGTTCCTGTATGCTCATCGAAATTAAGAAATGTCAAACCTGGTCAGGTTAATTGCTTGGGAATTAAAAAAATTAAAAAAAGCTACAGTGACTCCTAGACAAGATCATTGTCATTCAGTAACAACTCCAGTAAGTGGAAGCTGATGAAACTTTATTTGACTTCTTTTTCTATGTGCCCTGTCCCTTCAGGACGTAGGCGATCATGGTTCTCCACGTCTCCCTATCCCTTGTGGCTCTTAGTATATTTGCTCCTGTTGCTCCTGGTAACCCCCGTTCCATCATCTACCTGATCAGACCCTGCAAATATGTTATCCGCTGCCTTCCTCTGTCTCTCCTTCCTTCTATCTGACCAGTCAGTATCAGGTTCTCCAGGCTCTCTTTCCTCATTGCATGTCCCAGGAACTTCAGTTGTCTCTTCCTGATGCTCAGCATCAATTTACTTTTTGTTGCCATTCTTTCCAACACCTCCTCATTGCTTGCATGCTCAATCCACGATATCTGCAGCATTCTTCTGTAGAACCACATTTTGGCCGCCTCCAGTTTTGTCCTCATTTTTGATGATATTGTCCAGTATTCACTGCCGTATTGAAGAACTGACATCACGTAGCAGTCTAGCACTCTTTTCTTCGTTTCTATTGAGATTTTCCTGTGTGTTAGTATTTTGCTCATCTTTTAGAATGCATCCTTTGCCATGCCAATTTGCCTTCAGATCTCCGTGTCGCACTTTCCATCTTCTGTTAGAACACTTCCTAGGTACTTAAATTTTTGTACTTGTTTGATTCTGTTATCTCCCACCTGTATTTGGCATTTTGGGTTGTATCTTTTGCTGATGACCATGCACTCAGTTTTCTTAAAGTTTATTTGTAGTCCCTTCTTGTCACTCTCCACCGCTACTTTCTGTATGAGGTCTTGTAGTTTCCTTTCCGTGTCCGCAATCAGCACTGTATCATCCGCATATTTGACTACTTCAGCTTTAGTGCTGAAAAACACTTATTCTATTATAGTGAATGGTTACAAGTAAGAGGGGAGATGGGATGTGCTTATTTTATTACCACTGTGGTAAAGGAAAGAAAGAAGAAAGGACTACCTATCAATTATAAGAAAACAAAATGCATGGTCATCAGTAAAGGAACAACCCAAAATGCTAGCTACAAATTATTAGAGAAGTTGAAATCAAACACAGACAGGATTTGAAATATTTGGAAAATGTTTAAACAGACAATAGAAAATGTCACAATGGCATCCAATTGGAATAGTGAAAAATGCCTTCCAAAAACTAAACAAGTATTAAGAAACAGGAATATCTGCCTTAGAAACAAAGAAAAAATGCTGAGCCTCTATGCAATATCAATTCTCATAGCAGTGATGGTTTTCTAAGTGCATTTTAGATATGGCACAAGGTCAAAAGTATAGCACTCCCAATGAGGATTGAACTCACTATTCAGTTGGAATTGATCTAGTGAGACAAACTTGCTAACCATTGCACCATGTCAAAGTGTCCCCTCATATATAGCAGTGAATGCTGGACAATTATCTCACAAATTTACCCCATGCAAGGCAGTAAAGCAACTAAGACACAAGGGAGTGAAAGAATAAGAAAACAGACAGACATTATTAAAAATTGAGAATAAGAGAAGAGTAATAAGAAAGATAGTAGATAATAATTAACATTAGATTTAAATTTCTGAACATCAAAGTTGGCTGAAAAGCATGGAGCTGGAAGAGAGTTCCGCAAGTAAGAAGTGAGAGAGAAGAAACTGTTAACATAAAACTTATGGTTGCATCTAGCCAATTTAACTGTAAAATGATGAGACCTTGTTGCTAGACTAGTACTGCACTTAAATTCATAAAGTCAAAGTACCATAGCAAAGAACTTATCAGAACAATTACCATGGAGGTATTTATAGAAAAGGTACAGGAAAGCTACATGATGGCGATGGGAAAATGACTAAAATCAAAAGATCAGGTCAGGATCAATAATTTTGTAAATTTTTCTTTGGTTTTTATGAAGAACCTCTAAATACAAGGCATCCATAAAGTTCATGTGCACTTTAAAAAATTTATAACTTTATTTGTATTTGTGATAGAAATAATCTGTAAAAAATGTTGCAAATGAACAAGATGGAGTTCCTTGTCACTTTGCTCTGCATGTCACGAATTTCCTAACAGATGAATCGGAAGGGGTGGACCATTTTATTGGCCTCCACACTTGCAAGATTTGATTCCATTAGGTTTTTTTTATGGGGACGTGAAAACAATTGTGTACGCAACCAAACCTAGTTCATTAGAAAATTTGAAAGCTAAAATAACTAATGTGATTTCAGGTATTACTGTAAATCAGTTTTCTGTGAACTGCAAAATCGTATTACCCTTTGTATTGCTAATGATGGAGGACATGTGAAACTTAAATAAAATTTCAAAAAACCTTAAAAATATAGATTTCTTTCTTTCCAATCCTTTTTACAAATTATTTCTATTGCACTAGATCATATGTAGCAGCAATATTCTAGGCATGGTTGAATGGTAGATGTGTAAAACAGAAAAATTGTCTAGCACAACACAGTGAACCAACTTTTCTTAGCTGCAGACTTAGTAATGGATTCAATATAGTTTTTTCCAGTTCATGTATACCAAGAATGTTATCCCGGGAAGATTCAACAAATCCCGCTCCTGCAAGTTCGTATTAGCCATGCTGATGGGGAGGCAGAAAGGGGTCTCTCAGATGATTAATGGAGAGCAGTTTTGTTTTTTTAAACATTAAAATTACAAAACCAGTCTTTGCCCCAGTTAACAACAAACTAAGACTACCAATTTGATCTAATTAAACTGATAAATTGCTATTGAGACAGAAGTAATGGTTGTACCATCAGCATAGATACCAAATTGAGAGCTGATATCATCAGGAAGGTTATTGATGGAAATTAAGAACAAATTAGGATCAAGGATAGAGTCTGGATGACATCTGCATTAATACAAAAGGATCTAGAAGAGTGGCCATTTAGGATAACCTTCATTTTGCAATTTGATAAAAAAAAACTGAATGCCTTCAACACTTTGTATGGTGACACAATAACTTTTTAGCTTGTGAAAATGAAGAAATGTGGTTCTGCAAAGGATGTTGAGAATACCATGGACATAGCACATAAGCAACAAAGAAGTTTTAAGGAAAATGGAAACAAAATGGATACTTATACTTAGAAAGAGACAAGTGAGATTTTTGTGACAGATAATTAAGAAAGAAGATAATTTGCGACTAACAAGCTCGTACAAATGAATGGCAGAACATGGAATGGATAGAACAATAAAACAAACAAACATTACTAAGAGCTACAAAAGATAGAAAGTTATGGAGAGCCATGACCAACCTACCTAACAAGCTTGTATAAATGGATGGTAGAACAGGGACTGGGAAGAATAGTTAAAATCAAGCATTGCTAAGAGCTACAAAAGATAGAAAGTTGGGGAGAGCCATGACCAACCTACCTAACAAGCTTGTATAAATGGATGGTAGAACAGGGACTGGGAAGAATAGTCAAAAGACAAACATTGCTAAGAGCAACAAAACATAAGGAAGTTGTGAAGAGCCATGATTACCGTACCTAACAAGCTTATATAAATGGATAGTAGAACAGGGACTGGGAAGAATAGTTAAAATCAAGCATTGCTAAGAGCTACAAAAGATAGAAAGTTGGGGAGAGCCATGACCAACCTACCTAACAAGCTTGTATAAATGGATGGTAGAACAGGGACTGGGAAGAATAGTCAAAAGACAAACATTGCTAAGAGCAACAAAACATAAGGAAGTTGTGAAGAGCCATGATTACCGTACCTAACAAGCTTATATAAATGGATAGTAGAACAGGGACTGGGAAGAATAGTTAAAATCAAGCATTGCTAAGAGCTACAAAAGATAGAAAGTTGGGGAGAGCCATGACCAACCTACCTAACAAGCTTGTATAAATGGATGGTAGAACAGGGACTGGGAAGAATAGTCAAAAGACAAACATTGCTAAGAGCAACAAAACATAAGGAAGTTGTGAAGAGTCATGATCACCGTACCTAACAAGCTTATATAAATGGATAATAGAACAGGGACTGGGAAGAATAGTTAAAATCAAGCATTACTAAGAGCTACAAAAGATAGAAAGTTGGGGAGAGCCATGATCAACCTACCTAACAAGCTTGTATAAATGTATAGTAGAACAGGGACTGGGAAGAATAGTCAAAAGACAAACATTGCTAAGAGCAACAAAACATAAGGAAGTTGTGAAGAGTCATGATCACCGTACCTAACAAGCTTATATAAATGGATAGTAGAACAGGGACTGGGAAGAATAGTTAAAATCAAGCATTGCTAAGAGCTACAAAAGATAGAAAGTTGGGGAGAGCCATGATCACCTGTGAACTGAAAGACATGAAACAAAAAACAAAAACAAGTTCTAAGAAACAAAAATGATTTAGCATATTAAATGTTTTAAAAATGAAAAATTGGAGAAAAAATGAAATCAGTTTGTATTTTTTTTAAAATGAAACAAAAGAAAAATCAAAATAAAATGACTACAGCAATTAAACTAAAAAAAAAACTTTAATTTCTACAAATATATTTTTTTTTTTTGCAAGAAGAAAAAAATAAAGATGTGTTTTTGTTTTTTTTTCTGACTTGTTCATGCTGACTACAAACCCAGCTTTCACTGAGATAAAAAAAAACAAAATACATTGCACCACCAATTTTTTTTAATACTTGTGGCTCTTGCATCTTGCCAGATTGGATCAATTTTTTATCGAGTACCCGAGATTCATACTGCCATCCTTTATTCTTTTTCTGACAACATTTCATCAAGTTTTTCAGCCTTCCTCAAGTAAATGTTGCATATGGTCTTTGTCTTGTTGAACAAAGGAACACTCTACAAAAAAAGGAAAAATATCTATTTAACATTTGCAATTTCAAAAATTAATAAATACCTAGTGAAAACAATAACAAAAAATAAACAAAAGACCAAATTACATACTTTGGTATAAAATAAGAAAGATGAAATTTTATGTGTAAGATAAAAATATATGCCAGATACATTGACATATCAGTCAGTTAAGTGTCATGCGTGATACAAGCTTGGGCAATCATGTCTCAAAAGAGACATGACTGACTGGGCAGAAGATTATCCCGCAGTACGTTGCCATTGCTTTCTGCAGTAGACTGGTTGCCAACCAAGACTATAGAACCCAATCTGTCCTGTTATTGGACCCATAGCTGGAGGGAAGAGATGGATTAATACCTTTCCCAAGGGTACTTGCGTGTATATGATTGCAACAAATTCAACTGGAATTCGAACTCGGCTCTCCAATTTCTCGTTCTGAGTCAATATCCACTGGAACACAACGCACATCCCCCATTGACATATACATTTCTTTTATTCCTTTTAGAGACACCTCAGAAGTTTTGGACTTTAAATTCGTTTATATTGTTTTTATGGGAAAGTTTATACAGCTTTAGGATGCTGGTCTTCATTGCCAATCATTGCCCAGTCAACTTGGCTCCAAAATCGAGTCTCTTTATTGTACAACAGGGTAACCACTGAAAGACTGAATGATATAAAGCACTGCTAAGTATCTTGGGGTAGTAAAGTCTGAAACTATTTGAATCTTGTATAAAAACATTAGGAGGCATGAATGCCAAAGTATGCAAGGAGAGAGAAGGTGTAACTGATGGCAAATTCAGACTAGAAAACCGCAATAACTGAGGAGAAAAATGGGTTCAACGGTGCACAGCAAATGACCAGATAATAACCAACACCTGGTTTCAAGAATATCGAAGACAATTATGGACATGGAGAAGCCCAGGAGGTGAGACAAAAAATCAAATTGACTATATAAACAGAAGATTCAAAATGCAGTTTGTTCTTTGCAAAACTTATTTAAATGTTAACTGCGGAAGCGACAAGGTTATATGTAAACTAAGAATGAAACTTTGGAGATTGAAAAAGCCTATTGCACCACTCAGACTGCAATACAACAGGCTTGTTAACAACCTCATCCTGCAAGAAAAATACACAGACAGTGTACAAAAACTTTGAAGGACAAATTGAAACCGGAAACACAAAATGGGACACACTAAAATAAGCATTTGTAACATCAGCAAATGACATCAACCCAAAGGAAAACAAACGTAGAAGGAAAAAATGAGTGGATCACAAATGAGATTTTTGACATGATGCAAAAGAAACAGAAAACAATGCCAAGACATGGAACGGAATACAGGAAACTACAGAAAGAAATAAGGAGCAAATGCAGACAGGCTAAAGGAAAATGGGTTAACAACAAATGTGTATAAATAGAGAGATTAAACATGACTAATAAACGAGATCTGCATAAAGAATAAGAAAATATATTTCTGAAGCAGTGTTCTGACAATGCCTAGTTGAGCAGAGCAATGATAGGTATAAGCTGATGGATTCTCAAGGACACTACTTCCACCATTTGCACTCATTCACAGCACTTTGAGTGACATTTTAAATTGACATGTATCTTTTAGGTATATAACAATATTTACTAACTGAACTTAAGCTAATTTAAGAGTTCCTAAGTGAGCACAGAACACTTAGGAACTCTTCCCGCAAGATTGACAACTGATCTAGTTCTTTCAAATCCAGTGATTAGGTTTTGAATTATGTTATTGCTACAATATACTCTTGACATTAAAATGTTGCCAACATTTTTTCTCTGAGTTTGAATAATTGATATTTTACTGGAACAGAAAAACTCAATGAGTTTTACTCATTGCTGGATATCATATGTAGTAATTTTAATCTCCAGAGGATGCTGTATAACCTGAAAATAAACAGGTTTACAACAAACAAGTTATGACATTTTAAAACCCTTCAGTTTTTTCAGGAGCCACACTATATATATTTCTTAATATTTTTAATTATTAGGAGGAATAAAATGGGCAGAGACATAAAGACACCCTGGACCAATTTCTTGACACTTTCCATTTGCTCAATACTTTTTTTAATTATTTCACCCCACTAGACTGCCACTAGCATGCAGGGAGTGACAGTGAGAGAAAAGAGTAGGTATTGAAGAAAGGATAAAAGATGAATGAGATTCATGAAAATAGAAGATGGTAACTGACATTGCATTTAAATTTTTGGAAATTGTAGCTATCAGGGAAGAGAAAATACTGGTTACAGGGGATATTGAAGAAAGGATAAAAGATGTTTGTTTGCTTGTTTGTTTCGAGGTTTAAAGACCTATCAATCCTTATGGGATCATTTAAGGTCATAACCAATGATTTTTGGGTAAGGTTATTTTATTTTTACAACATTTTTCTTTTCGAGTATCAAAATTCATTGGGATTTGATTTTAAGAGTAGGGTCCCCATAATTATTATTGTTATTTAACCCATAATTGGAGGGAAGGGATGGATTAATACTTTTCCCAAGGGTACCAGTGCTTAAGTGAATGCAGAGTATTCAACTGGAATTCGAACTCGGCTCACCGATTTCTCTTTCCGAGCCGATATCCACTGCACCACAATGCACATTTGTCACTATATGCTTACAGCACCTGGTATTCCCAAGTGTCACCCATCTAAGTACTGACCAGGCTCAACATTGCTTAACTTCGATGCTCAAGCGAGAACCGGTGTATTCAACACAATAAGCTATCAGCTGATAAAAGATGAATGAGAATCATGAAAATAGAAGATGGCAATTGATGTTGCATTTAAATTTTTGGAAATTGTAGCTATCAGGGAAGAGAAAAGACTGGATACAGAGGGTATTGAAGAAAGGATATAAAATGAACAGGATTTAAGAAAATAGAAGATGGCAATTGACGTTGAAATTTTTGGAGATTGTAGCTACCAAGGAAGCAAATAAACAGGTGAGAAGTGCCATAAAAGAAACCATTTGAGTAGAAATAGTATTTGCATTTAACTATTTCAATGGTAAAAGTATGAGATCTAGATGCCAATCTAGTAGCATGCTTAAATTTGCATAGAAAGGGTACCAATAAAAAAAAACTCCTTAAAACAGTTGCCATGAAAATACTTGTAGAAAAGACGGAGGGAAGCCACATCACATTGGCATAAAAGTGACTGAAGTCAAGATACCAAATCAAGACCGATTACATTACAGGTCCTTCTATATTGGATTAGGTTTATACACTTGACACAATAGTTTTCATCTGGAACTGTGGGTAACAAATTATTTTCCACCCAACAACCCCTTTCTGCTCAGGCAAAACATTGCAAATTTATCACTGTTTCCATGGAAACTGTTCAGACAAACTACATTCTTTAGTTTCACCAGTTCAAACCTTCACTGCCATGCCACACACATTGTAGTGAATCACCCTCATTCTTCTCGTTTTCTATTCATAAGATGTAAATTCAACTTGAGCAGCTTCTTCCTACAAACTACTGCTTTGTGGAACTGGCTCCCAAGAGGATACTTCCCTGATCACTACCGTCTTAACCTGTTCAAGTTTGGTGTTAACTATTATTTTCCCTACACACCCCTATAAGCTCTACCTCTTAATCTGTAACACTCTACCTTGAGTGGCCCTTGGGCCTTGTACAAGGTGAACATCATTGTAAAAGTAAAAAAGTAGAATTTCTAGTAAACAACATGAGTTCAAAGAAATTTTAGAAACATCAGGCATAATATTTATGGCCCAGCCCAGCATTTGTGGCAATCTCAAATACCCTTTTGTAATTTTGATGTTCTAAGCCATCTGATTTTTTTAATATAAAGTTGATCTTTAGGACGTCTTATTGTGAATGCAAATATTACACCATTCAAACAACTTTTAATATTTAAAGATTTCTGAGGTTAAAGGTTTCAAGCATGTATCATTATTTTATTTTCCTTGTAAAGAGAAAATCATAATAAAAAAAAGCATCATGTCACTTGCTTTGTTTACTCACAAAATTAAATTAAATTCTATTTATTTTTTAAAACCATAAAAAAGATTGTTCTCTCTTTACATTTTCTTATGAAATGATTCCTCATAAAAACAGAGATGAAAAATTTTTTTTTAAATTGGAAATAGGTTTCATTTGCAAATTTTATCTGAATATATATTGAAAATAATTTAGTTTTTTTGTTTTCTATAAAAAAAATATATTCAAAAGTTTTCTTTTTTCTATTGTTTTTCAGGCTTAGTCGATCCAGTGCTCGTGATGATGCCCGGCGGGCATTCACAGTCCAATTTAACTGATCCCCATGCCTTGCGGTGTTAACACCTCTACCCTAGGTTCCACACCCGTCCTGCAGGTGGCGCTATGTGTACAGTGTACAGAAAATTTATTGTTGTACATATTCATATGGTGACTGTTTTTTGTTATCTACCATGTTGGTAAAAAAAATTTAATACGTTTTCCTTTATTTTTATTTTTTTAGTTTTTCAAAAATATTTATTTTAGGTCCCCTTTTTTATTTAGTTTATTCATTGTATTTATTTTACTATTTTCAAGAAAAAAATGAAGTTAGAAATAAAAATGAAAACTGCAAAACATCCCTCCTGAAATAAGCAAAAAAAAACACTGTAATAGAAAATTAATCTAAAAAAAATAATTGTATGAAAATGATATGAAATATATCTAAATGAACAGCACATACTCTAAAATATATTCTATATCAAATAACAAAACTTAATCTACCATCAAAAATTATTTCATCTATGCTTTTTCTTCACAAAGAAATATATCAGTCACTACCTTGAGGCACAATTCAAAAGCTTTTCAGCAATTTAGACCTTTTATTACACAGTGTTTAGATAAAGTTCAATTTCTTTCCAAAGTGTCTATGTGGATCTGCTCCAATGATTTATCGGTATTATTTGTTGTTTAATTTTGTCCTTTGCAAATTAAATTTGGTTCTTTAATTTATGCTTAAAGGTCGCTACTTGTTCTATAAAATTCTTTATAATGGGAGTAAACTATGAAGGAAAAACAAAACTTTTAACTGGTTACATGTTTTCTGAATAATCAAATTTTACTTGCATTGCCTTTCCTAGACTGGTTTTTGTGTGATGTTATTTTCTGCAAATCCCAATTGGTTAACTTAGTTTCTGTAGAAGCATCTGGAACAACTTTCTAGACATGTTACCCATTCATTAGTATTTATTTTACCTTTCACCCACTGAGTGCTATTATTAAACATAATGTATTATCAGTTTTCTATTCTTTATAGATTCTGTTCACAGCTAAAAGAACCCTATTTTTCCACTCTGCTAAAATCTAACAGATCAGTCACATCTGCTCAGTAAGAAAAATTTAATCATTCAATTAATTACTTGAACGACTGAACTCATACTCCCCCATAAAAAAAAATTTTTTTTAAATGTTCAATAGTCTGAACAATTTTCAGAATAATATTGTTTTTTTTTTATTACAAAAGGTGTCTTACAAAACAATGTTTTGTTACATCATTTAGGAATAAAATAGCAAATGAGAAATGTTATTTTTTTTTAATCAATATATTTTTTAAAAAATACAAAAGAATCGAATCCTGAAGAGAAACATTTACCATTTAATCCACTATACTCGAGGAAGAGCTTAACGCACAAATTTAATAAGAATAATTCATTACTTCAGATGATAGATTATAACAAAAAGATCACAATTGACTTCCTTTTATTTGCATTCTTTTGGAATTAATTTAAAAATTAATTATTACTGAAATGCAGACAGGATTAGGGAATATAACTCTCAACAAATATGGTTTCTTAAGTATGGTGGAAACAACCAAAGATTTTTTTTCCCCTCTATTTCAATTTTATTCTTTATTTTGTTTTCATTTCTCTTTGTCTTCTTTTTTAATTTTTTCTTTTTTTTTTTTTGTTACTTTTCATTTTTCTCTCTATTTTATCATTATTTTAATAAACTATGGTATTTAAGGAATGATAACATTAAAGAGAGAATTAGCTAAAATAATCTCAACAGGGCCAGAGCTAGGGTCTCATGCCCCCTCTCCCAACAACCTATGATACAGGGTCCCCACTCTAGTACATCTTGATTTCATAAGATAGTAATATAAAATATAAACTAATAATGTACAATGATGGATCATCTGCAATATAGGTGAACAATTCAACAAGAAAAATTGAAAATAAATTCAATGTATTTAAATACAACTTAGAGACATGTCATAATAGATCAATTTCTCTTAAATAAATTGACAATGTTATGCAGCAATTTTTAACATCAACTCAAGATTTTTCTTGTTAAAAAGTTGAATTATTTTAACTCATTCAACATTATGGATAAAAAATAGTGAATTTCATGTAGCATTTTTTAAAACTTAGCATGGAGCAAAAGAAATTCATGGATTTAGAAGAAAAAAAAATTTTAAAAACCAAATGATATCAAAATCTGCAAAAATTTTTCATCCTTTAATAATCAGATGTGCTTAGTTAAATCTATAATGCATATAAATGTCAGTCAGTCAGTTAAGTACCATACATGATACATGCTTGGGCGATCATGTCTCGAAAGAGACACGACTGAGTGGGCAGAAGATTATCCCGCAGTAGGTTGCCATTGCTTTCTGCAGTAGACTGGTTGCCAACCAAGGCTATAGAACCCAATCTGTCCTGTTATTTGACCCATAGCTGGAGTGAAGAGATGGATTAATACCTTTCCCAAGGGTATTTGTGTGTATGTGATTGCAACGAATTCAACTGGAATTCGAACTCGGCTCTCCGATTTCTCATTCCGAGTCGATATCCACTGGACCACAACGCACATCCATATAAATGTAGGTAGCGAAAAAAAGCAAATGTTGGTAAGATTGGCCCCAAATCAGGCTTTCTCTTGTTCAGAAGAAGGGGTCAGGAGTTGTATTTAAGAAAAGATAAAACAGAATTGAGTTAAATCTGATTGTTTAAAGTTAGTTCCTTGTTCACTTAAATAACAAGCAAATATTTGATTAATTTACTCTGTCAAATATTTTTCAAGTGTAATATGAATGTTTTCTTTTTTTTTACTTTGTATGCTTTTTTATTGAAAATGTTTGCTATTTTAATTGTTTAGATCAATTTATGTTTTATTATTCCATTTTTCTGTTATTTCTATTATTTATTCTATCGCTTTATTTGAATATTTTTTTATTATCTTTTTTTAAATAGAAATTAAAAAAAAAGAATTTCCCTAAACTGGAAATAAAATGATATAATACATGACTGATTAACCTTTATGACTCTGTATGTGACTTGATTTACTGTACAAAAAGTTTACTCTGCGACTGAAGGTGACAAATTCCTGAAGAATAAGGCATTTGAATTTTATAGTTGTTTTTTCATATCCTGCTATGGCAACAGAAAAGTTTCAATGAAATTAACAATAAGGATACTGCAATTAAGAGCCCTTGAAAAAAGATGCAGTTGGAAGTAATATTAATAATGCAGAGTGCTAAAGGCTAAGAGAGAATTCAAAAACTGTCATTTATTGGCTACTTGTTAATTGATGAATTTAGAAAACAAAGTAAAAAGCATCATAATAAATATGAGATCCTCAAATGATTTTCTCAAAAAAAGGCCTCCAACTGAAGATATGTTTATTTTAGCAAACCATTGTGAGGCTTTCTATCTATTAGAGTAAAAATTAATCCATCTGCACTCTGACCAGCATTTTCATCCTTGTTATTACTCTCAATCTCGTCAATCCCCACCAAAAAAACACATATGAGGAGATCTTTTTTCTATTAATTAGCACAACTATTCCTCTGATTCTTTTTGGCTCACATTATTACATTACAAGTTGGAAAAAATATATATAAATTTTTATATTCCAGAAGAATGTTCGGAAACTCAATGACAGTTTCACTTCCAACGTTTCACCTTTTTTGCAGACCTTCTATTATTGTAGTGTGGGTTATAATAAAAGAATCTAAATTAAATTGTTTAGATTATATACCCAAAACACATTTTTAAAAAAAAAGGAAAAATAATTTAATGAAACTTGTTTAAATATACACAGCTACAATTAAAAATAATTGATCTAAACTCAAAATAAAATTTGTCACTACTCACCTGTAATAATTGTCACAAAAAATACATAGGAGAAACTTCAAGGAATTTAGATAAAAGATTATATGAACATAAAACGAATATTTTACACAACATATTAGATGTATTAGCTGCTAACCATAATGAGACTGACCACAATTTTTATATAATAAATGCTACTTTGATCAAAAGAGAAAACAATTCACAAAGATGAAAATGTTTAGGAGTGCCTTGATTGCTAGATCATACAGAGTAAATTTGTGCCCAGGTTTTTACAACATTTGACCATTCCTGGTAGACCTTCTATTATCACAGTGTGGATTATCTAATAACAAAAGTGATGGAAACAAAAGAAAAAAATCAAATGGGCAAGATTGTATACCAAAAATACATTTGACCATTCCAGATAGATCTTCTATTATCACGATGTGAGAAATTTAATAACAGAATTTAACAATATAAAGAAAAAGAAACTAAATGGAACTAGCTAGACTATATACCAAAACATATTTTTAAAAAAATTGTTTTTTCAAAGTTTAAAATTCCAGTGTCCTCACTCCTTCATACACACATATAGCCACACCAATGTAAACATCGCTTTAGTTCAATAAAGTCCTGAAGGATGAAGCACCTCACACAAAAAGATTTTCCCACTTTGTCATTGATTTTTTTATATATTACAGGTTATAGATTTTCATACACTGAATTTGTGACACACCTTTTTGTATTTTTATGTACAGAGAAAGTCTGTTAAATACGTAAAACAATTACTCAATAGTCACTGGTGGAATTTAAACCCACAAATGTTCTGTTATTTATTTGCTTTCTAAAATACAACAGTTGCTCCAAATGTAATGCCTCCTATTTTATTATCTTTCCCCACAATAGTAAGAGCAGATGTTGACAGTATATCAGTAGAGGTTGACTCTTCCCTTCAATAAGTATTTTTTCCTTTTTACAGAGAAGCAGTCTCGTAAAATGGCATCTAAAATGCAAGTGCATACAAAACAAAGGTTATTTAAGGTTATTTTCAGGTATACTGAAGTTATGTAATTGCTCTAAGCAGAAAAAAATTTAAACATATTGACACTCACTGAACAATTATGGAGACCAAAGGGTGGATGTGAGCAGAGTCAGGCACTACTTAGTTCATTTTAGCATTAGCAACAGCAATGTGTGTGACAAATGATGTTCCAGGCAGCTCTGTATAGCTATCAACCTATGAAATAAAGCATACTTCAAAAAAGGAAATTTTCTAGCTGAAAATTTGCTCTATTCAACAGTTATTATGCTCTCCATATCTGTTACAGTTTTCATAGACATAAAGTATAAGCATTACTTTTGGTGGCGCTCTTGTACAAATTCAGAGAGACTTTGGTACAGTTTAAATATATTGAGATTTATTAATATTGAATATTCCGATTCCAAGAGTTTTTTAGTACATGTGAATTTATTCTTTTTATGGTTATTACAATATTTCAGTCAGTTATTCTGCACCTATCTCTATATTTGCAATCTATGAGAAGAGAGCGGACTTTCTTTTCTTCTGAGATTATAGGCAAACTGAAAAGAAATAGTGGTTGATTTACTGGCCACTGGCTCGGCTCATTTCCAGCATGGACGTTACACAGACAACTCCATTCTCAGCAACCCATGTAATGCAGATGTCCATATTAATATTGGAGGGTTTTCTCAGGTTCCTGTTGAAGAAGGTTGTAGAATGGATCTGTTAAAATGTTGCATTTGAATGATAATGATTAAAAATTATAGACATCACTGAGGTTCTGGTTTTGAGGTCCTGAAGAGAAAACAAAAAAAAAAACAGTAAGCTTTCTGAATAAAGATTTTTTTGGTGAGCTCACTTTCAAAATAAAAACATTTCAAAGTATTCCACAAAAATGTATGATATTTTTTGCTATTTTTTATTTATTAACCTTTTTTATTTTTGCGTTTGTTTTTTATATTGATTTAAATTGTATGCTTCTTTCTACTACAATGTATTGTTATTGTGTGTGCATGTGAGCATGTGTGTGTGTGTGTGTGCATGAATGAATTCATTGCAATGAACAAATCCCAGCAATTCTTTGGCCATTCCAATAAAATGAAAGCTTTTATTTATTGTTTGCTGATTTTATTTGCTCATTGTTACTTCAATGTCATGATTGATTATTATTTTTGATTCACACATTGACATAGTCAATGAAAATTATTTTCTTAAGGCATAATATCAACAAGACTCCTCACAACTGAAGGCATTTTTTGAGAATCCTTGTAAAGTAAATAATGACAGTTTTCTGGAGGTACACAATTTTGGTCTCAATTCCAATTCTCCGTTCTTCATATTTTATCTCTTAGTCTCTTTTTCTTCTTTCTTCTTTCTTCTTTCTTCTTTCTCCTTTCTTCTTTCTTTAATACCCTTTCCTTCAATTTTCTTTTCTTTCCTCTTCTTCTGTTATATTCTAGGTGGTGTTCAAGCATATACATTACTACAAGAATTTTTTTCTACATTCAATTTTCATAGCTTCTTCAGCTCCCAAGCTAGATCCTGGTATTTTTCTATTGTTTCTGTTTTTTTAGAATCCACTTTTGTATAAAATGAAACAGCAAAGTCAATTATTATAAATTATTATAAAAATAATAAATTGATTATCATTTTTTCTTCCTCTTTGTCTACTCTTTCCATCTATTTATGCTTCTCGTTTTTTTTCTTTTTCTTCCTCCCTTACTCTTTTTCAAACTCCTCTATTTCTCTTTACCTTCTCTTCTCACCCTCCTCTTTCTTCTTCCTTTAACTTCCCTTTCTTCAATTTTCTTTTCTTCCTTCTTTTTCTGTTATAACCATTAAACATGTACTACATTTTTCCTTCCTTATTTGTCACAAGTAATTTTAATCAACATCAGTGAAGCTTCTAGAAAAAAATATTTTGTAAATGCAGCGTATACAGTGTACAGATATAACAAAATATAATTGCTTTGTATTGCAGAATATAGTGTGCTATACTGTTTTAAGCATAAAGAATATTACTTTCTGCACTTGCTTTAAGTAAAAAAAAAAAACGTAAATTTGGTCCCTTTTTCATTATCTTACCACCACTTTCCATTAGTTGTATACAGAAAGAATATTTCTTTTCAAGAAATTAAAACAGAGATAAGAACATTTTTCTTTTCTTCTCTCTTTTTTATTTCCATACAAACAAGGCAATAAAGCCACAAAAGACAAGGGGTTACTGAGTGTGAAAAAATATGAAAGAATATTATTAACCCTCTAGGGCCATTCGTATCATATTTGATACAGTATTTCCCTATAAGGAAACATTTGGTATTCATTGACTGAGCAGTCAGTACTGCTTTCATTTGAAATTTATAAAAGATTTCTCTTAAAAAATTTTTCAGGAAAATATTTCTTTCAAGGCTTGTTTTCATACTGTATCAAATATGATACGAATGGCCCTAGAGGGTTAAGGAGAGGACAATAAAAGAACAAGAATTAAGAAAATGAATTTAAATTTTTGAAGATGAAAGCAATAAGCTGGAAGACAGTTCCATTAGTTAAAAGTGTGATGGAAGAACTTAGTCATATTTACCCATTTCAATATTAAAATGATGAGACCTTGGCACCAATCTAGTACTGCACTTAAATTTATAAAGTCTAAATAGCAGGAAAGTTCATCAGAGCATTTACCATGAAAATATTTATAGAAATTGCACAGGGAAGTTATGTTATGGTGGTGTAAAAGTGAATGAAACTGAGATGTCAGGTTAGAACCAATAACATTGCAGATTTTTCTTTGTATTTTATCAAGAATTTCTAAATACAGAGTAGAAGCACCAGACCAGATGTGACAAGCCATATTCAAAGCACAGACAAATTGTAGACTTACAGATATACAAGAGAGATTTTTACATGTTCATACAATATATATACATTAAGTTTTAACTTAGTATAAAAATAACAAAAATGAGAAAATTTGCATTTTGCTGAAGCCTCCTGATGAGTGGACTGAACAATTACAAAAAGATTCCTCTACAAAACTTTGGAGTTGAAGTAATGAATATAACATCAATCCACTAAGTGACAAATTTTATTATTGTATTAATACTACAATATATATATATATATATATATATATATATATAAGGAGAGATTATTAAATAAAAATAACAATTTCATATAATAGATAAAAGAAAATGGAAAATATGAAAAGGAATCAGTGCATATGCTTGACCTCAAAAATCTCCTAAGCCCCCTAAGCATAGACATCAATACAATATAAGAGAACCAGTAATTCAGAAAGCTAGAGAAAAACAACAAAAACAAAAAATTGTAATATGAGCTCTGGTAAAAATGGTTACTGAGCTATTAGGTTTATTAGTCCCAAAATTCACTCACTCCAGTGGATAAAAGTGTTGGTTGAGTGATCCTAAAAATGACTCAACCAAAGAATTGTGAGTTCAGTATCTGGCCACAACAGGGAGAACAAAAATTTGGAGAGTTAAGTTACCAAGGGGAATTAGCTAAAACTGAGATATCCAAAGGAATGGCACTGTGGACTAAATAAAGGTATCTATTCAAAATTCCAACTTGTATCACCTGAAGAAGGTTAGAGTATACAACAGCCAAAACATTGTGAATATGGCAATAAAGATGAGGACAACTATCTGAACAATGCAAATAGTTATAATACCTCATCTCAGAAATATAGACAGATGATAAATGTAAAATTTTAATTAAATATGATCATTAATTTTGCTATTTTGTGGTAAAAGTCATTGAATAACTTTTATTCTTGATTTTCTTCTCTATGTTTTTGTGAAAGAATTAAAAAGATTGTAAATCGTGCCAATTCAGATTTTCTTTCCTTTGTACTGATATATTCTTTTCTCATAATTTCCAAGCTAGCATAACAGAAAATGTAGGAGAATAACAATTCTTTTCTTTCTTCACATTCTCATGGAAGATAGCATCTTAAATATTAATGACTTTTAACAAAGCATTTCAAAATTACTGTACCATTTTTTTTTAAAATAAAATTTTATGCTCCCTTCAATCATACATTAATTTCAGATTTTTTTTTCACGTGTGTTCTTATTTTAATTCCAGCTTTTTTTGAAGAATATATTTTGTTTTAATTCTTTGGTTGTATTTTATGAATAAATATTAAACAACTCCGCAACATAAAAATACAAATTTAATAACAAAACATGGATTTTTTTAAAAATGTTTGTTTGTTTGTTTGTTTGTTTTTTCAATTACATATGCCACTGCAATAATTGACTTATCAACGATACCTTTTGGACTCGTTCATAGCTGTTGTTTGAGGAAATAAAGACAACCCACATGGGTCTTTTTTTTTTTGTTAATAGGTTTAAAAAGTGATAAATATGGTAAGTTTGAACATTGATATTAAATTTTATTCTCTAAATAAATAATTAAATATTTTAATTAAATAATTAAATTTTATTCTCTAAATAAAGAAAGGTGATGCTTTGAGAAAAAAATTTTTTTTTTTATTATTATTAAGTGAGAAATTTAACTATCAGGGAAATGTTATAGCAGATAATGTCAAATGTGACACAGAAATCCAAAGATACAATTGATGCAAAAGATGCCTTCCAAAAATTAATTAAAATATTAAGAAACAGAAAAATTTCATTAGCAACAAATACAAGTGATCATCTGTTGTGTAATATCAGTCCCCATATATGACAGTTAATGTTGGACAATTTCCTCACAGACAAAGAAACTTGAGGTACCAGAGATATTGCTCTACAGAAGGATGCTAAGAATGTCATAGACATGTTCTTGTGTTGCCCATATATTTTCATTTCAAATATTTTTTTTATTTTTTTATTTCATGCCCCTTCAGGATGTTAGTGATCATGGCTCTCCACAAATTTCTTTTTCTTTATTATCTGTGAATTGCCACATATTCATAGTGGAATAGTTTGCATTTGTCTTCTCAACAGTTTTGGAATTCAGAATTTTCTTTCTCTTGAACTGGCTACCATTCAAGTTTAGTGAGCACAGTTTACACTATTTAACCCATAGCTAAGGGGGATAAAGAAAGAGTTATGTTTTTCTCAAAGATATTAATACAAAAGCGAATACAGTAGATTAGAATTTCTACTCAGTTTGCCAATTCCATTTTCAGTGCTGATATATATATATCAGCACTGAATATATATATATGTGTGTGCATATTTCATTTGGAAATTAGTTATTTTGCCTCCTAGGTTTCTACCTTTCAGTGTCTTCGGGCAATTTACAGTAACTGATTTTACTGTTTTTCAAATGCTCACATAACAGGGATCTTTTATGAAGACACAATTTTCAAAATTAGAAGTTACTTAAAACTTGCACATTTATAAAAGATATTTATGTGAGCATTTGAAAAATGGCAAAATCAGTTATTGCAAATTGCCTGAAGATGCCATAAGGTAGAAACCTAAGTCACAATATAACTCATTTCCAAATGAAAAATATTCAAAAGTTCTACAATGTAATTGTATTGAACACTTTTTAATACAACTGCGGACTGGTCTAATTTAATTATGACCAAAAACTAACTAATTAACTAATTAATATATATATATATATATATATATATATATATATATATATTGGTTACAAATCAAAAGGCTTGAAGAGTAAATCCCAAACAGATCCTATTAATATTCATATTAAAATTGATCCAGCAAGAGGACTTAATGTAATTAAATGTATTTATTTATAAAGCCAATATCTATTACATATAAAAAAATTCAAATTTTACAAAAAACATATGGCCATTTCATCAAGTGAATTTAATACCCATGTCATCAGCAATAGCAAAACATTATGGTAAAATAAATTTATTTGTTTGTGTGTGTAAAAAACAAAATGGAAGTCAGGGTTAAGGAAAAAGAAAAAGGAAAACATGGCAGCTTTTTGCTGTCAGAACTGTAAGTTTGCCACTTAGTGACAGAAGCAAAAAGAGATACATTAAAATAAATTAAAAATAAAAATATATATATAAGAAAGAATTGGGTCAGATGAAATAACAGCCTTATAAGGTTACATTTAAAGGGTCATGAATAATGTTAATATCAAAATAAACTGGTTAAATAACATAAGTTAAAAATCTTTAAGAAGGAAATGAGATTTAAGAATTAGCAACTATTTTAAGAAATTTTAATTTTAGATTATTTATTAGGCAATTAAATTAAATATAAATATAAGATAGCATTAAAACCAAAATTCATTGAATTAAATTTCACTTAAGTTGAAGATAAACTTAAAATCAGAGGAAAAAAGAATGGGAAATTATTATTTAATATATATATATACTACCGGCCATAATTATTAGGCCACCCCAGTTTTTTAAAACAAATGATGTATTTCATACTATTTTTAGTATTTATTGCCAAGCAGATAATTTTAAATGAAAACAGAATGGTTCTTTTATTATTACTTTTCAAAATTTTACAAGGCAAGAAAGCAAAGATGAACTCATCCGAATCAACCTAAATTTTCTTTATTCTTCCATTGTTGAAACTGCAATATAGGTAATTATTAAATATTTATAAATTCATTTGATGCACATGTTATCGTGCAGTATGAACAAAAGAACCATTCTATTTTCATTTACAATTATTCACTTGGCAATAAATACTAAAAAATAGTATGAAATACATCATTTTTTTAAAACACTGGGGTGGCCTAATAATTATGGCCAGTAGTATATATATATATATATATATATATATATATATATAAGTATAGGGTAGGCATGAACGGAATAAGATTCCATATCTAAAGAAACACTATTCTTAAAAAAGTGCTCAATACAAAGAAGAGTGAATAATTTATTTGATGGATATTTTTATTTAATTTGGACGTTCTAGTTAATTCTTGATGGGTATCTCATTCAGTATATATTATCATCATATTAATATTTGCCAAGTCCTCAACCTAACATTGATCGTCAAGTTATATAGTTCTAAGGTATTTTATCTAATATCAATTATCATGTCAATATTCAATAGACTTTATTCTAGCACACATCAACTGGTTAATATTTAACACATTTTTATTATAGCACCAATTGTTAAACTAATATTTAAAATTTAGTAATTGTGATTTTCAAAGCATCAATCTCACATTGTTTCTGAATTTTTTATTAGTACCTGGTTTTAACTGTTAGCGTTGTGGTACAGTGGATATCGGCTCGGAACGAGAAACCGGGGAGCCGAGTTCGAATTCCAGTTGAATCCATTGTATTCACTTACGCGAAAGGTATTAATCCGTCTCTTCCTTCCAGTTATGGGGTTAAATAGCCATTAAATTTCCCAAGGGTATTAATACCCTTGGGAAAGGTATTAATCCGTCTCTTCCTTCCAGTTATGGGGTTAAATAGCAGGACAGATTGGGTTCTATAGCCTTGGTCGGCAACCAGTCTACCGCAGAAAGCAATGGCAACCTACTGCGGGATAATCTTCTGCCCAGTCAGTTGTGTCTCTTTCGAGACAAGATCGCCCAAGCGTGTAGCACGTATGGCACTTTAACTGACTGACTTATAGGTCTGGTTTATTTTCATTATTTTTTTTTTTTTAAACGTGAATGGCAAGGATAATCCAACTCGAGCTAACTGATATAAAATATTAAATGTTATATTTATATAGAGATCTCAATGGATGTTATCCAGAGCAATATTATATTTTTAAAGGGACAACTCAATGCTTCTTTTAGACTGGTTATAGATAAATAATAATTAATTTTATGAGCTATATTAGCCCATTTCATAAGACCTCACTATATTCATTAGTATAAATTTATTTCCTGAAATAAACATTTCTCTAAAATGAAATAGAAAACAAATAATATATTTCAAAGAAGAGACTTTAGCCTTATCTCAATTGAGGATCCCTAGATTGGTCAAAGAGTGGTTACCATTTTTGGATAGTGACTATAAACTATTATACACCCACTCGCAGAAACATGAACATGTATCTCCATATAACCCTACATATTAGCACTATCATATATACTTACTTATATCCACATACATTTATGTCCACACTTTCACATATGTACATACAGTTCCATCTGTCTGTAGATTTACATATGCTCGCAGAAATATATACATCCATGCTCACATACAAATCTTGCATTCACACTCACTTATATATTTTATGTAAACCGGATCCCTATATGTATAATCAATACTAAATCCATCCTGCATATATACAAGTCAACCATCCGTCCGTGCATGGAGTACTGCTGCCATTTATGGTCAGGCGCTACTGCCGTTCACCTCAGTGTTCTCGACAGGCTCCAAAGGAGAGTCTGTAATATGATAGGTACTGATCTGGTGACTAGACTGCAGCCACTTCCCCACCGTCAAAATGTGGCCTCCCTTTGTCTGTTCTATAAATACTTTCATGGCCTCTGCTCGGACGAACTTAAGTCACTAGTGCCTCCTCAACAGGTGTTTACTCGTGCAACCAGATTGGCAACTGGGTCCCACCCATTCACAGTCAGGTTAGCCAAATGCAGACGACAATTCTACTCCTGCAGCTTCTTCTCTCGCACTTCCCGCCTGTAGAACTCGCTCCCATATTCTTGCTTTCTTGACGGCAACAACCTCCAGAAATTTAAATGCAATGTCAATACTCATCTATTAACCACTGGACTCTAGCTCTCTCCCCACCCCCGTATATCCTTCCCTTTCTCTCCACCTATGTATCTGTCATCACACCTGCATTCTCAGCTTTCTATTGCTCCTTTCTAACTAGTTTGTACTCCTCACTCTTTTCTAATTAATCTTTCTACAGTTATGTAGCCCCCCGCTCATCAGTGGCATTTCTGTCTTGCTCGGGGTGAAATGATTAAAAAAAAAAATAGTAACATATATTTACACTAGTATATTAACAAATCTCACATACACTCAGAAAATATGCATACACACATTTTTTTTTTTTTTTTTTAATCATTTCACCCCGAGCAAGGCAGAAACGCCACTGATGTGCCGGGGGTTACATAAATGTAGAAAGATTAGTTAGAAAAGAGTGAGGAGTACAAGCTAGTTAGAACGGAACAATAGAAAGCTGAGAAAGCAGGTGCAATGACAGATACATGGGCGGAGAGAACGTGAAGATTATACAGGGGAGGGGAGAGAGCTAGAGTCCAGTGGTTAGTAGGTGAGTATTAACTTTGCTTTTAAATTTCTGGAGGTCGTAGCCGTCAGGAAAGCAAGAATACGGGAGTGAGTTCCACAGGCGGGAAGTGCGAGAGAGGAAGCTGCAGGAGTAGAATTGTCGTCTGCATTTGGCTAACCTGACTGTGAATGGGTGGGACCCAGTTGCCAGTCTGGTTGTACGGGTAAACACCTGTTGAGGAGGCATCAGTGACTTAAGCTCATCCGAGCAGAAGCCATGAAAGTATTTATAGAAGAGACAGAGGGAGGCCACATTTCGACGATGGGAAAGTGGCTGCAGACGAGTCGTCAGATCAGTACCTATCACATTACAGACTCTCCTTTGGAGCTTGTCAAGAACACTGAGGAGAATGGCAGGGGCACCTGACCATAAATGGCAGCAGTACTCCATGCACGGACGGATGGTTGACTTGTATATATGCAGGATGGATTCAGGTGGAAAAAACATCCTGGATCGACATAGTGACCCAATCTTCTTAGCAGTCGATTTTGCTATGGATTCAATATAGTGCTTCCATTTGAGGTCTGAGGACAGGGTAAGTCCGAAGAGGCGTAGTGTATTACTCTCCGGGAGAATCATCTGGTCCATGCTTATGGGAGGCAGAAGAGTTTGCCTGTAATGGTTGACAGACAACAGCTTGGTCTTAGAGGAATTGAAGTTGACAAGCCACTTCTTGCCCCAGTTCACCACAGAGTGTAGATCCCGCTCAAGGTCAGCAGCGAGATTATGTCTGTCCGCCACGACAGGTTTCTTACTGTAGCGGGAGTATATTGTAGTGTCATCTGCGTAGATGCCTACTTGGGACTTGATCTCATCTGGGAGGTCGTTGATGAAAATAAGGAAGAGCGTTGGGCCCAGGATAGAGCCTTGTGGGACACCAGCATTTGTGCTGTAGGACGAAGAGGCACGCCCATTCAGAACGACCTTTATTTTGCAGTTATTTAAGAAAGATTGGATTAGGTCAAGCAGGCGACCGGTAATACCATAACCGCATAGTTTGCATAGGAGGCCAGGGTGCCAAACCCTGTCAAAAGCCTTGGAGATATCCAGAGCAACCGCGCGAGCCTCGTCAGACTCATCAAGGGCCTGTAGCATGTACTCCGTTACAGTTGTTAGCAGGTCGGCTGTGGACCTGTCAAATCGGAATCCATATTGCCTGTCGGAGAACAGTTTGTGGGCGGTGAAATGATGAACTATTTCAGCATTGATTATAGCCTCGAACACTTTCCCGAATATTGGTAGAAGACTGATAGGGCGATAGTTGGATGGGTCCGAGGGTTCACCACAGTTCTTAAAGACAGGAACGACTGAGGAGAATTTCCAGCATGCAGGAAAGCAGGAAGCAGAAAGGCAGTAGTTAAACAGTTTAGAGAGGACAGGGGAAAGTTCAGGGGCACACCTCTTAAGGACTATCACCGGGATTCCATCGTCTCCACACGCCTTATGGGGGTCGAGTTTTGAAATTACTCTGGATACTATTGTCGGGGTAATATATACGTCGTGCAGTTTGGACTCAGTTCTAATAGGGAAGTCGGGTGGGTGCACTCCGGACGAGTCAAATGTGGAGTTGGATGAGAATCTGTGGGCAAAGCACTCAGCTTTCTCCGCAGATGACGTGAGAACATCAAATCCATGGATTAAAGGAGGTATTGAGGATTTCCTATTGTTGAGCACTCGTTTACAAATCCTCCAATAGTCCTTGGAGCCGAACTTACGGTCAGCGATGTGCTGTCGCATTCTCTCAGCAAACAACTGTTTGGCGTCATTTAGGGTTCTCTTGCACTCACTGCGAGCAGATGTGAACAGGCGCCTATTGTGATCAGTTGGCTGTCTCCGGAATAGACGGAAGTAATGGTTCCTGTGGGCAATGGCGGCTGAGCAGGCCGGAGAGAACCACGGAGAGGAATGAGGTTTTAAGCAATACTTCCTGGTGGGTATGAAGGCATCAATGCCAGCTTTCACCCATGACGAGACCTCAGAGGCACAGTCATCAACTGATAGGTCAAACATGCATATGTATTTTTCCCTACAGAAATACATTTGCATGCCTTATGCTTTTTTAAACCCAGAATTTAGAATTTGTAATAAAAATAAAGTGAATCTAATAGCCGACTAATAATGATAATCTCTATTTTAATCAAATATTAATGTTAAAGCTCCTAACAAAATTAATTTCAGTGTCTGTTCTTGTATTCTTCAGATTAAAGATTGCTTTGTTTTCATTGATCCATTCTGTCTATGTAGTAACGCTTACTTGATTAAGGGGGTTTGGCTAGTTTTTGAACTTTTTAAAACTATCCAACTTGAAATGGAATTCATCGCTTGATAAGAGAGATAGTGTCATGACTACTTTTGTAGTGATATCAACTTATTTATGTTATATATATATATATATATAGATATATATATGAAAACTTTAAAATGTTTTTTTTTAATATTCCAACATATACACATATATATGAATGTATACATTTCATATTTTTATAAATGTTATATTTAGTTAGGACACGCGTTTGAATTCCATTTTTTTTTCTTCATTTTTGCAAACCTCGAAATTAAAATCTATACTCCAATTTATATCAGAGTCCTTTCCATTTTTCAATTTTAATCTCCACACATGGGTAGCCAGTTTGGTCCATTTTTTGAGGTTTTCCAGTTTAATTATAAAATTCAGTTTATATATATATATATATATATATATATGAAAACCAGGCCCCTACACGTATAATCAATAGTAATGTATATTTATGCTAGTATACTGACAAATCTCACATATACTCAGAAAATACGCGTATATTTGCATATTTACACGTGCGCACACATTCATACGTATGTTCCCTACAGAAATACATTTGCGTGCCTAATGGTTTTGTTAAATCCAGAATTTAGAATTCGTAATAAAAATAAAGTAAAGTAAATCTAATAGCCAACTAATAATACTGATCTCTATTTTAATCAAATATTAATGTTAAGACTCCTAACAAAATTAATTTCAGTGTCTGTTCTTGTATTCTTCAGATTAGAGATTGCTTTGTTTTGATTGGTCCATTCTGTTTATGTAACAACACCTCCCTAATTAAGGGGGTTTGGCTAGTCTTGAACTATTTACAACCCTTGAACTTGAAATGGAATTCATCACTTGATAAGACACAGATAGTGTTGAAACAAAATGGCTACTTTTGTAGTGATATTATAACATATTTATGTTATAAATTCTAAATAAATATATATATATATATATATATATATATATATATATATATATATTAATCATCCACATACAAGCCTGTTTCGCTGTATCACAGCTCATCAGTGTGGCTAGACACATCCACTTGCTTCTGGCCGGGATCAAAACTCAACCGATTTGGTGTCAGTTGAAGTTGCTACCCCCTAAGCCCTAGGTGCATTGGAATCAGAGAAGGAAAATTTTAACGTGTTGCATATAAGCAGTGTATACACACACCAGTCACCGGAAGAACTCAATTCATTTCTGAAAAGTCATGCATATTCGCAGAAGTAGAAGTTGTTTTTAAAAATTTTCTTCTCTAGAGAGCTCAAATGTAATGAGAACATAATAGTGACATGAATTAATAAATATAAGGGTGCACAAATGTATAGTATTATTATTCAGTTGTTAATAAAACAGTGCTCGATGTATGAACAGAACTGTAATATACATATATATATATATATATATATATATATATATATATTATAAATGTAACCTTGTGAAAAGGCAAACTGAAATAGCCAGAGAAAAATTGAACACCCTTAATAGCAACAAACAGGATACCAACAATAAACTAAAAGATATAACTGCACTGGAACAATCGTTTCATTATATAATGAAACATGCATCAATGAAAAAATGCTGCCTAAATACACACAATTTAAATTACATGATCCAGCAGCCCACCAAACTATTAACACTTGGAATTATAAATGTAGCCTTGTGAAAAGGCAAATTGAAATAGCCAAAGAAAAATTGAACGCCCTTAATAGCGACAAAAAGAGCATCTAGAATAAACTAAAAGATATACCTATATCGGACCAACTGGAGGAAATTATTCAATGAAACATGCATCATGAACTCTGGACAGTTTATCCCCAATTTTGATCACAATAAACAACTCCTGATTTAAAAATTTGGAAAGAAAATTAAATAGACAGACTTTGTCAGTGTCTCTTAATCAAACTTTTATATATATATATATATATATAGTTTGAATGATGTAGTTTAAATAGTCATATATAGGTATATATATAGATATATATACACTCTCACACCCTGATTGGAAGAATGGTACACTTTGAAAAACAGTAGCTACTCTGGCATCTACGCATTGTTCATTCAGCAATGAATTAGAACACTCTCAGCTATTGGGTGTGTATAATGATAATATACACGCTAAAAAGTCTGCCTCCTTCTACCAAGCTCAGAGGTAGAATCGCCGACTGACGCCAATTTGGTCGGGTTTTAATCCTGGGTAAAAAGCAATCGGCTGTCTAACCGTACTGATGAGCAGTGATACAGCGAAACAGATCTGTCGGCAGATGACTATATATATATATATATATATATATATATATATATATGACTATTTAAACTACAATGCAGGGAAAACTAGAATTTTAAAATTGTAAATAAAATAAAAATTAAATTTTAATGATTTAATTGTGTCATATATATATATATATATATATATATATTTTCTAAACATATGCTGTTAAATATAAGAGACAATGAATGTCTATTATGTTTAATCATGAGCCGTTCTAAACGTCGTATTTTTGCTTTAATTTCAGTTGAAAATAAAGACAAAAATTCTCCAACATTTGGATAATTATTTATTGGTTTTCTTCTAAGCTTTCAGCTCACATGAGCCATCTTCAGAGAGGTTGTTTAAACTAAAATATTATAAAATCCACCATCACCGACGATTTTATTTTGTGTTGACATAAAACTCCGCTTGGCAACGGCAATAGTTACCAAAAATAATAAACACAGTTCTTAAGTTTGCAATGCGGTTTTATGACATCATACCACAGGATAGCATGAAATGACAACAAAACCATGTCGTCAAATGCAATGTAATATGTTATTTCCTGTTTTAAAGTTGATTTAAAGTTGATTTTATTGAGTATTGGTTGTTTGGATTTGATGTACATGGCCTCCAATATCTGCAGGTTCCCCTTACTGTGTGTATAAGTAAGGATCACCATATTGTTGACCAAAATCTGTCTGATATTACCTACATGTTTATGTTTTTCAGAGAAATGTTGTTTAATAGTACTCTGATCAGAAAGATGACATGTAAGTCTATGGGAGAGCATGGTTGTAGTAAAACCAACATATGTACAAGGTTTTTGATTAGTATCAGAGATGCAATCTCTGAATGGGCATGTAAATTGGTACACTACATTGGTTTTTTGTAGAGAAGTGCAAGAGAAGCTGCTGATGAAGTAGAATTTGCGTTTACAATTTATTGGTTTCACAGTAAAAGAGTGGGACCTAGTTGCTAATCTTGTGGCTTGAGTAAATTTTATATAGGGGGCACCAGTAAGCTAAGTTCATCGAAGCAGAAGCCGTGAAAGAAGAGACACAGGGAAACCATATTGTGCCGGTAAGAAAGTGGCTGTGTCCAAGCTGCCAAGTCGGGATCTATCACATTACAGATTCACCATTGTCAAGGACACCTAGGTGTATAGCAGGAGCACCCAACCAGATATGGTAGCAGTATTCAATGCAAGGGTGGATGGTAGATTTATATATGTGCAGGATTGTTTCAGGCAAAAAAAAATTCCTGGCCCTACACAGAGAACCGACTTTCTTAGCAGCAGATTTAGCTATGGATTCTATATAGTCATTCCACTTGAGGTCTGTCTTGAGAGTTAAGCCAAGGAGGCACAGTGTTTTACTTTCAGAGAGACTAGCCTTCTTATTTTTTTACATCTATGGCACAAGTTTAATAGGTTATTTATATAAATATATATATATATATAATGGTTGTACTTCATGAACAAATATTAAAAAACTCCACATCATAAAAGTTTGAATGATGAAGTTTAAATAGTCATATATATATATATATATATATATATATATATAGTCATATGTCTTTTCCATCAAAAAATATTGGTCCTAAAACACCAGAACTTGAAATGCCACCCCAAACAGTGACACAGAGCTGGTTTAATTATTGCTCTCATGTTAAAGGGAAATTCTCATTATACCAGTAAATACAATTATGTCCGTAATAATATAACCAATACCCAAACCTATTTCACCTACATTTAGACCACTCTTTATATATATATATATATATATATATAATATTGTTGTCATCCGCAGACAGATCTGTTTCGCTGTATCACAGCTCATCAGTACGGTTAGTCTCCGATTGCTACACAACCCAGGCTCGAAGCCCAACCGATCTGGCGTCAGTTGGCGACTCTACCCCTGGGCCACAGGGCGTTCGGTGGAAGAAGACAGTTTTTTTAGCGCATATCATATTACGCACCCAATAGCTTGAGTGCTCAAATTTCATTTTTACTGAAATGAGCGATATATATATATATATATTACATCATTCAAACATTTGTCCTCATCTTTATTGCTATATTTTGACATTTTGGCCACCATTCATTCCAACCTTCTTCAGTTGATATAAATTGGAATTTTGAACCAAACCCTTCATTTAGGGTTAGGTTGTTCTAATTTCACATATCATGCCATTTTTTTTTTTTTTTTGATATTTCAGTTTTAGTTAATTCAATTTAGTTACTCAACTCTCCATATTTTTGATCGCTCTGCCGTGACCAGGTATTGAACTTACATCTCTCTGAGTCAAGTCACTTTTGGGATTACTCAACCAACACTTTAATTCACTAGGTCATTTGTCCCCTGTGAATATGGCAACAAAGACGAGGACAGCTGTTCAAACAATGTAAATAGTTACAATTCTTCATCTCAAAAACATAGACAGATATATTTGTGAATATTAACGTGCATTTTAATTGTTATATGTGGCAGCTGTCTTGGACTACTTCCCCTGAAAGTTACCACCTGCTTGTATAAAATACATGCAAACAATGGGACTGACCAATTTTTAAGCACTTGATGATTGGTTTATCATTGTAAAACATTTAGTTGCACATGTGCCTAGAATGTTTTTAGTAAGATACAAAAAAAGATATAAAAATTAAAAACATATATTATATGAAGCTCTGTCTGAATGATATTGAACATTGAATTTAAACATTGAATTTAAACATTGAATTTAAAAAAATCAATGTTTGCATTTGGGTGAATATATCTCAGTTAAATGTATATTTCTCATAAATATATATGCATGTGTGTGTGTACATGCTCACACAATATAAACTATATATATATATATATATATTTTAATTCAGATACTTCAATCCAAGGGAAAAAAGCAGGAAGGTAAATTCCAAAAACCCAATCCTAATTAATATTAAAAATTTTATTTTAATATTAAAAAATGATACAGGAAGAGAGCTCCATGTAATAAAATATTACAGAGCAAATATATATATATATATATATATATATTATCCTACGTCTATGGCATGACTTGGAGTTTCAGGTGTTATGCAATCATCAGGTGCATATTTCAAACTAGCGGTTTAATAAAGTTAAGTTACTGCTTTTTTAATTACAGGATTAAAAATTTAAATATTCTAAGGTTACATATGAATAAAAATTTAAAATTTAAAATTAAAATTAATAAAATGCAGGGAGAAGAAATCAAAGGGGCGTAAATCATGAGTTTTAAAAATTTAAGTATTCAAATATTACATGTACATAAAAATGTAGGGAAAATTAACCTTTTAAAATTTTAAATAAAATAAAAATTAAATTAAATTTTAAATAAAATAAAAATTAAATTAAACTTTTATTTTATTTTATTTTATCTTTTTTTTTTATCACTTGATGGCTTCCCTTATGTTGTTAGGGGTCACATGTTCGAATCCTGCCAAATGGCACATTGTTGTATATCGACAAACAACAAACTCGCATATATATAAAAAATATGAGTTATATTTTTATTAATGACGATGAACTGTGTAGCCTAGGGAACAGAGAGTGAGAGAGCGCGCTTCTAAGGGTTGACGGGAGTGTCGTCGTATCTGTTGTGTCTCTCTCTCTCTACTGCTACTCTGGTCTGTCTGTCTGGTGAATCCGTGCGCCGAGGTCTTTTTATAATCTCCAAACCGAGACTTTTTCTTCCGGTTCTGCCTCGCCCACGCACGCCCACGTAATTCTCAGAGACACCTGTTCTGTTTGCCTCTGTAGCCATTTCCGCTACTGCCGGAAATAAGGTCAAACAAACATCCGTTCCTTTCAACGACCGGAAACACCCCCGCTTGCATCAGCCTTCCTCGGGTGGGGCCAGATTGTTATATTACAACATTTTCTTAAGAAAATTTCTCATAAATATTCAGGAAAGTAAATATATATATATAACTATACTGTTTAATTAAAACAAAATATCTACTTAAATATGAGTATAGATTAAAAAGTAATGTTCAAATAAATAAATTATATATATATATATATATATATATATATAGTGTGGTCCAAAAGTAGGTGGACAGTAAATGGTAACATTTATTTTGAGATTAAATATACAATTATATTTACTAATACATTTATTCCATTGAAAATTGAATTTTATTGTGTACAATAATACAAAAGCACTTTAATTTTATCAACACAGCTTCTCAAAATGTTGTCCATCACAATTTACACAGCTTTGAAATATACCCCTTACACTTTGACAAATATTTTTGCACAAGTTTCTTTGTGTATTAATTTCTTGAAATGCACCTCTCTATGTCATTTTTCAAAACAGTAATTCTTCTTAGTTTTCAACTACAAAAACTTTCTTGAGTAGTCTAAAAAGAAAAATCCACTGGGGCCAAATTAGGTGAATGTACTGGCCAAGCGGTTGAACCTCTTTAGCCAATCCATTTTTCAGGAAATGTTATATCAAGATACTCACAAACTGCTCTTGAATAATGTGGAGAAGCCCATCTTATTTAAACTTATTTATAAATGGAACTTTTTCTGTGCGTGTGTGCATGTGTGTGTGTGTGTGTCCATTACCTATAGACTCCAAAACGGCTGAACCGATTTTCTTGAAAATTTACACAGTTGTACTCTAAGCGTCTGCAAGTGTTATTAGCTATGTTTTGTGTTGAGGTACCCCCGATAAATATCGAAAATCGATAATCGAAAAAATCAGGTTGTAGAAGGAGTGATCTGATTTTAATCAAATTTGATACACTCATAGGCAAAGACATAAGAAACGATATTCAGAAGTTACAAGGTTGCAGTTCTTACATTAGTGCAGAAAATCGATTATATGTTTATATATATATATATATATATAAAAGGCAAGATGTTTGTGCATGTCTGTTTATCTGTCTTTATGTCCTTTATACAAATCCACAATTTTTATCTGATTCTCACCAAACTTCACACAAATATTCTTTAGGCTGAGTCTGAGCTCCAGGACCATGGATTAGTTTTAAAGCTTTCATTACACTCGAGCAATGCCAGGCTATACTGCTAATTGAAAATAAAGGCCACATGAATTAGGCTGCTGTTTTAATTGTAGAACAACTTGAGTCATTAGAATTTCAAAATACTTATCGCTGTGACTGTTCTATCAAAAAATATTGGTCCTACAACACCAGAACTTGAAATGCCATCCCAAACAGTGACACAGGGCTGGTTTAATTATTGCTCTAATGTTAAAGGCATATTCTCATAAAACCAGTAAATACAATTATGTCTATAATAATATAACCAATACCCAAACCTATTTCACCTACTTTTAGACCACTCTTTATATATACACTCCCAGCCATAATTATTAGGCCACCCCAGTGTTTTAAAAAAAATGATATATTTCATACTATTTTTTAGTATTTATTACCAAGCGAATAATTGTAAATGAAAATAGAATGGTTATTTTGTTAATACTGCACAATAACATGTGCATCAAATGAATTTATAAATATTTAATAATTACCTATATTGCAGTTTCATCAATGAAAGAATGAAGAAAATTTAGGGTGATTTGGACGAGTTCATCTTTTCTTTCTGGCTTTGTAAAATTTTGCAAAATAATAAGAAAAAAGAACCATTCTATTTTCATTTAGAATTATCCATTTGGCAATAAATACTAAAAATAGTATGAAATACATCATTTCTTTTAAAAATGTTGGGTGGTTTAATAATTATGGCCAGTAATATATATATATATATATATATATATATATATATATATATATATAATAGACTCTCCCATAATTCCCAACACATGAAAGCCAAAAATTTATTTTTTATTTTACTCCAAATTTTATTTTAGTATTTGTGAGTTACTAAATCTTTTCTGCTTTTGTAAACCACACAGAATCTTTCACCCATCAAATGGAATTTGACTTTGATTACTTATGTGCTCAAACCTTCTGTGAATGTGCTCCAAACACCACTTTTGCATGTTTTTCTTCAAATGCTATAGTCAACAGCATACTTCTCAGACTTTGATGGCTGTATTCCAATATTTCTTATACTATCTTTCAGTTTATCTTTGAATCTAAAAAGATATCTTCCTACATTATGCAATCCTATCTGAAGTTGGCCAGATTTTCAGCAGTTTTTCATTCATCCAAGCAACATATCCATCTGGTCTTATGTGCATCAAGAATGTCTCTGTGCTTTGTAAATGAAATTTATCAAACAACTGCTCATTTAAGACTTTTTCTTTCCATGTGGAACCACAAATATTTTTTTTTTGCTTGTTCAAAATTTGAATTTCATAGAATTTTGTGAACACTCTTAATAGTGCAAGTTCTCATGATTTGATTTTTATGCAAAAAGTGTTGGAAATGGTCACACTATAGACTAATTTTATTGTGTAAGGTTAAAAATCATGCATTTTTGGTGACCAGTTACACTCTACACAGGTAAATTTGTTCTGGAGGAGTTAAAATTCAGACCAAAAAATTCAGAGTTTGCACAGTTGGCTTATATACTTGCATATATCTCTACATACATTCAGCTAAATAATATTTCTGCTACAGATGGAACCTACTTGGTCACTATTTCTTTTCACTTTTATTTATGCACAAAGGTATGAAGGTATTCATCTCTAGTAATGGATTGAATAACAGGACAAACTAGGGTCCTATAGCCTAGATTGGAAACCAATCAGAAAGGAATGGCAACCTAAAGTCATAGGAATTAAAGACCTGCATGTTTGCAGAAGAAGTTTGACCAAAAGTAAAGAATTCTAACTGGAATATATATATATATATATATATATATATATATATATATATATGCTTACGTGCTTACAGTCATGTCCTGTTGAATACACCGGTTTTCGCTCGATCACCGAAGTTAAGCAATGTTGAGCCTGGTCAGTACTTAGAAGGGTGACCACTTGGGAATATCAGGTGCTGTAAGCATTATTGACGAATGTGCGTTGTGGTGCACTGGATGTCGGCTCAGAGGGGGAAATCGGTGAGCCGAGTTTCAATTCCAGTCAAACACTTTGCATTCACTGGTACCCTTGGGAAAGGTATTAATCCGTCCCTTCCTTCCCTGAGGTCTGTTGTTCATGCGATCTGTGGCAGACATCTGCACCAATTGTTTGTTATCAGTCAGTCAGTTAAGTGCCATATGTGAAACACACTTGAGCAATCATGTCTCGAAAGTGACATGACTGACTAGGCAGAAGATTATCCCGCAGTAAGTTGCCATTGCTTTTTCGGTAGATCGGTTACCATCCAAGGTTATTTAACCCATAACTGGAAGGAAGAGACGGATTAATACCTTTCCCAAAGGTATTTGTGTGTAAGTGAATGCAAAGAATTCAAGTGGAATTTGAACTCGGCTCACCGATTTCTCGTATCAGCAGTTCCAAAAAGTGTGGATGGTGCTACACAAGCCTTCACCACTTTAAACAATTCTTTGTGTGGTTGTCTAACTGTGTTACATGCTCATACATCGAAATCGACGGGAGAGTTCATCACACACACACACACACACATTTCAGACTAATGAGCCACATAAAAAAAAACTCATCATTCAAATTCTAATGAATAAAGTACACAGCAGAATCAGGCCAGAGATACGACAGAACAATGTGGGTTCATCAAAGATGCCAGAACAAGGAACACAATATTTATGCTCAAAATGTTATCAAAAAGAACAATACAAATGCAGAAGGGCATGTACCTATGTTTTATAGATTACGTAAAGGAATTCAATAAAGTACACCACAAAAATATTTTAGAGTTACTCAGCGACCTTGACATATTTGGGAAAGACATTAGAATAATCAAGAATCTATCCTGGCAGTAAACCTCCTGCATACAGAGAGAAAATGAGTTCAGCAGATATACAAAAATAGAAAGGGGTGTAAGACAAAGCTGTTTTTTCTCACTGGATTTATTCAACATATACAGCAATGTAATTCTGAGAAAACCAGAAGTCCTACCAGGATTTATTGTTTGCACCCACAATTTGAACAATATAAGATATGCAGATGACCCAGTGCTGATAGCAGACACAGAAAAGAAACTACAAAACCTCCTACAGAATGTAGCAAAGGAAAGCAAGAAGAAATAACTAAGTATAAACTACAAGAAAACAGAATGTATAGTCAGCAACAAAAAGAGGAGCCAATAATGCAAATTACAGGTAAGGGATATTAAAAGCCAGCAGGTATAGAAATTTAAATATCTGGGAAGTGTTCTAACAGAGGATTGCATGTGCAACACTGAGATCCAAAGGCATATTGGGATTGACGCGTTCCAAATCTAAGCAAAGTATTAAGAGACAGGAAAATTTTGTTTAAAACAAAAAGAAAAGTGTATTGAACTATTGCATGATATCTGTCCTTCTTGTGTGGCAGTTAATGCTGTACAATCTTCTAAATGAAGGAGAGACTCAAAGCAACAAAAATATGGTTCTACAGAAGGATGCTGAGGATACCATGGGCTGATCAAGTGAGCAACAACCAGATTTTGGATAGAGTATAAATGAAAAGGAAACTTATGCTTAACATGAGGAAGAGGCAGTTGAAATTTCTGGGGCACATAATGTGGAAGGAGGGCTTAGAAAATCTGATACTCACAGGATAGAGAGAAAGAGGACGGAGACAAGCAATGCATAACAAACTTGAAGTGTTTGAGCAAATGGATGGCAGAACAAGGTTTCAGAAAAATAACAACAAGATGTAGAGGGTCATGATCGTCTACATCTTGAAGGGACCTGGCACATAAAAGACAAAGAATCTTCTGCCTTGTCAGTTACAAATCAAAACAGACATGATTGCCCAAGTGTGTATCACATATGGCATGTAGCTAACCCATGAAGCCAGGTGAGATCAACAAGAAAATAAAAACAATTAAATTTTTAGAACAATTTTATCACTTTCATCTTTACTATGAGTTCAGTTGCTTGTTAATTTATTAAAAACAAACATTATTTATGACACCGAAATTAAACCCATCATTTCTGCCCTCGCATAAATATAAGGTCCTTGACCTTTAAGAAAACTATTTGGTCTAGTATGAAATACTAAGTCTCATGGTGTTATTGATTGGCTGTGTTTGAAATAAAATCAGTCTCAAATGCATTTATAAAAATTGCTCACACATTTATCAGTTCCCAAAAACTACTGAGATAAACTTTCATAAAAAAATATATGAATTTTCAAAACAGTAAGTAATTATGTCAGTAAAAACAAGAATCCAAGACAAATTTAACAAATTTTCTCCTTCTAAATTAGAAGGTTTTAGATGCTTACGCAGCTCTCCATTAACATGTTGATTCAAATTGTTTTGCCAACTGTTTGAAAATCAGATAATTTGTCCTTTCTTTTAAGAAATTTATGCTACCTGAATATCATGGTTTTTCTTAATTCTCAAGCATTCACCTTTAAAAATAAATTTGTCAATTTTCTTTTTTTTAGATATGAGTAGAATTTTCCAAGTGAGGCCATCAATAAAACAAAAAACATATAAATCTATATTTGCATGTGTGTGTGTGTGTGTGTAATTAATTATTACATTAGAATATGTGCAAACTACAAACTACTAAAAAATTGTATATTCTGTTTCAACATTGAAAGAACAATGTCTCATCATAGTAACCATCACGCATTTTGTTTTTTACATTCAAATGCAATTCATTTTCACAACAATGAGTCAACGTTGCCTGATAACGAGGTAAAATCTCAAAACATACAAATTTCCATGTCACAATGTAAATTAAATTACTTTTAAATAAAAACAAATATATATATATATATATATATATATATATATATATATATTCAGTTATAAATATAGCCACTGAACAAAAAAAATAAATAGAATTAAAACATACAAAACAAACTAAGAAATAATCCCCAAATAAAAACAGAATAAAGTAAAAAAATAACAAAAACAAATAAAACCAAATTAGATGAAAATAAAAACATAAAAACAAAAAATGAAATAAATGATACAAAAATAAATCAAATAAAAATTAAAAACAGTTAAACAAATTAACAAAAACTAAAACAAAGTAAAAATAAAAACAAATAATAAAACTAAACCAAATAAAATATTAGCAATAAAAACAAAAAATACATTAAAAAAACAAATAAAACTATAAAATATAAAGAAAACAAATAAAAACAAAAGGCAAATTAAAAACAAAATTAAAATAATCATAATCAGCAAGATTAGGTGTAGGCAGCCTTCCCTCAGTAAACAGAAGGAATGGCTGTTGGGACTTAATGTAATCAGAGAGTGATTATTATATATTATATTATTTGTTCTCTTCTGCTGATTCCTTGATAGTTTTTATTTATTGATTTCTTAAATATTGCACTATCAATTACATATTGATTCTTGAGAGGTTCCAAATAATAAGGATTTAAAACTGGTTATTCTTTTTTGTTTTTGTTATTTGCTTGTGTTTTTATTGTTGTTTTTGGGTTGATATTGTTTCAATTCACTCCTTACAGTGATTTATTTTATTATTCTTGCTCTTCTTTCCTATTTGTTGAAATCTTTTCTCATATACAATTTTAATATATCCATTTCTATAGCATTAATATAGTTTTGTACCCCTCCATAGATTATCTAAAAATTAAAAGGTTAAATGAAGAATAAAACATAAAAGCAAAATTTAAAATCGATTTGAAAATAAAAACCAAATAAAGCAAAATATTAAAAGCAGAATAAATAAAAAATACAAGACAAATAAAACTAATTAAAATTAAATCAATAGCAAAAGAGAAGAATTAAAGAATAAAAAAATAAAGCAAAAAAATAATAGCAGAATAAAAACAAAAATAAAATCAATAAGAAATAAAAAATAATTGAAATTAACAGAGATAACCTAATAAAAATAAAAGCACAAATTTTTAATTAAAACAAAGGAAAATAGAAAAATTAAAGTAAAAACAAAAATTGAAAAAGTAAAACTAAATAACAAACAAGAAATAAAAGTGAAATAAATAAAATTTTATTAAAAATTTTTTATTAAAAATTCATACCAAATGAAATAGAAAATAAGAGGACTAAAATCAAATTTAAATCTGAACAAATAAAATTTAAAATCAAAAAGATAAATAAAATAAATAACAAATAAAAATAAAAAATAAATATGAAATAAAATCAAATTAAGTCCAATCAACCCTAATAAAATCCAATATTAACTATAATTAGTTTATTTTGCCACAATTCCCAATGAGAAAAATTGAAAGATGAAAAGATCGTGTTTCACTTGTGTTTGTTTAAATTATTTGACCCCGAGGAAGGCGATAAAGCCGCTAAAACACAAGTAGGTTTCAAAAATACACACATCCCAAGTGGTGGGCCTTGAAAACCTGAGTTTAACCAGTTAGAAACACGTTACTATCTCACATACCAAACAAGCTTAAAATATTTATTATTATGTTTTGGTGCACACAGTGAGCATCGAACTCATTACAGTAACAAATTAGTTTGTCAGAAAATCTTGTTTACTATCGCATTAATCATTAGTCACCTACCCTAAACCATGCTTAAATTAGCAGCTGTAGCAATTAAATAGAGTTATCCCCCTTGGATCATTTTTAATTTTAATATCAAATAAAGTTATTTTTTGATTCAGTCAAAATATGTATGGAAGAGTTATCGTTTTTATATCAAAAAGATGTTCTTTTTATTTACACTATTTATATTCAGACTATTGTCCTGATCTTTGTTTTTTTTTTATTACAACGTTTTGGCTGTTATTCACTATGGATTCCCTCAGGTGTTTCAATCAGGCTAACCTACAGAAAATTCCAAACAGAAGCCTTTATTTAATCTACAGAATTAGACTGTTCTTGTTCCACTGCTTATATCAAGGAAAATTGTCTAGTTGTTATTTTATTTAGCACTGTTCAGTTATTGTTTGCCTGTTTCCACCGAATGCAAGTACACACTGTCCAATCCAGAGATTGCACTCACAAGCTCTATATTACCAAATTTATCTTTTCCCACTAGGCCTTTGTTACCTAGGTTACCCAAATCAGTATACCCCCTGTACCGAAACATTGTGATAAAAACAACAAAGACAAGGACAATAGTTCAAATATAAATAATGATAATTCCTCATCAAGAAATTCAGACAAAAAAAAAGTTGTTTTTTTACAATAAAATTCATCCTGTACAAGGCCCAGGTGCCACTCAAAGTAGGTGGTTTTAGAGTTAGTGGCACAGTTTATGCAGATATATAGGGAAAATAATAGTTAACTCTAGACTTAAGATTGTAGTTATCTGGGAAGCATCCACTTGGGAGTCAGTTCTACATAGCAGCAGTTCATTGAAAAAAGTTACTAAAAGTGGAATTTATGAGGGTGGTATGCTACAATGTATGTAGTATGGCAGGTCTTAACCATGATGGTTAGAACTGGTGAAACTAAAGGCTGCAGTTCATTCAGGCATGGATAATACTGTAGTGCAGCAGAAGGCTTATGATATTTCATAAGAAAGGGATTGCAGGGTAGAAAATAATTTGTCACATGTAGAGACACTTTTCAGCTCTATCAAGACTGGAAAATGTAGACTGTGAAGCTCCTGCCCATATATGGCAGCAGTACTCCATTTTCAACCTGTTCTTATAAAAGAACCAAGTACTTACAGGAGTAGTACAGGAAACTGACCATTTTTTAACATCTTCAGCACTGTATCATACGTATGTTCCACTTGAGATCAGGGTTGAGTTTGTCCTGGTAGATGCTCAAGACAGGAGCTCTCTTTGAAGGAACACCCATTATGATCAATAAAAGTTCTGGGTCCAGTCAGTGATAATAGAATGTCACTCATTTGATTTTCAATGCTTTGAATGGAAACAGCTAGTTTTATCTGCTACTGACCTGTTAGACCTAGATCAGAGAAGAGATCAGTTTTTATTCGGTCTGTGTTTAAAAGTTTTTTAGATAAGGAAATATTATTGTATGCCTTAATATTAAGACCAGCATGCTCATCTTGGTTGTTATATTTACAATGTTCCAACTACTGTACCTGCCAGCCTTCTTCAGAAGTCTCTCATGGTACACACTAACTGAACCCTTTATTCAATTGATGGTGGTATATTATTCTCATTCCTCTTTTTATGCTTAGTGTATATTGTGCATGAGTTAATATTCTCAAGTCTTATTCACATTTGTGTAGTTTCACTAAAAGTGTTATTAAACGCAGGGATTTAATTCAAAACTGCCAAGGAATTGGCTGTTTCATCCACAAGGCCATATATCTGTAAACCAGAGTATGTAACTGAAAGAAATGGACAATGGCATGAAGATTGCTATCACTGGTGAAGAGTAACTGATAGGAGTTATCTCCCTTAAGGATAACAGGCAACTTGAGCACAATCTACACCCATGAATGAAATAAAGGAATTTTTCAAAGAAGTTTTGATAAAAATTTTGTACAATGACTGAAATCTGAAAACCAGTACATATAATCAACAAAAGCTGTTTTTTAATTATTTTTCTGATGTTATACTCCCATATCATGTTATTACTGTAGCGTTACATGACTACATATCTGAAGGAAAATAACAATGTTCAGTAATATAGGGCGGATTTTGAGCAATCAAGGCCATTTGAACTGTTCCTCCTACTTAACCATGAGCTGTGTTTTCTTGCTTGTTTTTTTTTTTATTAGTTTTTTAATCACTTCATTCCAAATGAGAAAAATAAACTGTTAAGAAGAGAAGACAATAAAAGAAGAAGTATTAAGAAAACAAAAGATAATAATTGACATTGGTCTCCAAATATTGAAATGCAAAGTTGACAGGGAAGCAAGAAGCCAGAAGAGTGTTCCAAGAGCAAGAAGTATAATAGAAGAAACTGTTAACAAAGAACTTACAGCTACATCTAGCCATTTCAGCTTTAAAATGATGATACCTTGCCACCAGTCTAGTTATGTGTTGTGTCTCTTCAGGGCATAGACAATCATGGGCTCCCACTTGGCCCTATCTCTTTTCATTCTCAATATTTTTACTCTTGGCACCCCCTATAATATATTGGTTATGAAGAGACATTTCGCAATCAAACTTTCAAGAATACACACTGAAAAAAGAAAAACAGTTGTAACTTTCACTTACTCAGTAGATCTCTGCAAATTTCAAGTTGATTTCAGTATTTGCTTAATCGTTCGTTGAAATCTGTCTGAAGGTACATTGTATTTTATTTTTTGAAAAGCTTAAGAAAACAGATATTGAATTATACTTCTATGAGTCTACTAAATTCTCATCATCTCTCTTTCTCTCATATCTCTGGAGAAACGGTAAACTTTAAAAACAGTAGCTACTCACCTCTATTTATACATCATTCTCCAGCAATTGATTGAACACTCTCGGCAACTGGAATTTGTATATATTGGGTATATAACACACTGCCTTCCTTTACCGTGCACTGATAGCTTAAAGGTAGAATCTTCAACTGATGTCAAATCAGTCAGGTTTCAATCCCAGCTGAAAGAAATTAGGTGTCTAACTATACTGATGAGCTGTAAAACAGGATTATCTACAGATGACTATATATATTATTTATTTAGGATTTATAACATAAATATGTTATAATATTGCTACAAAAGTAGCCATTTTGTTTCAACACTATCAAACATGTTTTGATTGGTCCATCCTGTCTTTGTAACAATGCCTCCATGATTAAGGGAATTTAACTACTCTTTTAAACTTTTAAAACTCTCAAACTTGTAATAGAATTCATCACTTGAGACATGGATGGTGTTAAAGCAAAATGGCTACTTTTGTAGTGATATTATAACATATTTATGATATAAATCCTAAATAAATATTATTAGCTCTACTTTATTGACCTTTTTCTTAAGAATAGTGTTTCTTTGGATACGGAATATTATTCCATCCATACCTACCCTATACTTGGATATATATCTATATATATATATATATAGTTATGAAATAATTGTATGTTGCGATGTGGAAATTTCTATGTTTCGAGATAGATTCTTCATCAGGCAATGTTTAGTGTTGTTGTACAGCTGTACAACCACCAACATCAAACATTGCCTGATGAAGAAAATCTGTCTCAAAACAAAAATTTCCACATCCCAATGTACAATTATTTCATAAATGTATAATTATATTAAGCTCTATTATATTTATTATATTGAGCACTGTTCAAAATTAAATAAATGCCAAGGCACTCAAAATAGTAAAACCTTGAGTCCTCTTCACCTGGAATTATATATATATATATCATTCTTCCTTTAGATTAGGGAACCAAACCAGTGGAAAGTTTGTCAGAACAATTACAATGAAAATATTTACAAAAAAATTAGCTGTTATAAATTCTAGTTTTGTATGTATTCTTTCAACCTAATTAAAATATTTGCCTCCATAAAACTTTAGTGCCTAGGACAACCAACCCACACGATGCCACTTTTTATGTACCTATGAACATGTTACAGAACTATTGCAATCAACTATAGCATAAAAAGTACTGAATGCAACACATTGTTTGTCTATATTTCTGAGATGAGGTAGTATTTACACTATTTACATTATTCACACTATTGCTCTCATCTTTGTTGCCATTTTTATGACATTTCGGCTATTGTACACTTTAGCCTTCTTCAGATGCTAAGAATTTCAAACTAAACCCTTTATTATGATCACTGGGGTATATCATTCTCATTCCTTGTGCAAAGCTGCTTCTGATAGTCATTAGTTATTTCCCTTTAACTCAACTCTCTAAGTTAATTGTTCATCACTGCTGTAGCCTGGTATTAAATTCTTTGGGTCAAGACACTGGAACTAAACAAAATCTATATTCACTGGGCCATATGCCAGTGAGAATGATATATGAAGCATCGTAAAAATGGCAATGAAGATAAGGATGATAGTCCAAATAATATAAATAGTGTACAACACAATATGTTTGTAAATTACAAAGTCAGACAAGTTGTCAGTTAGTTAAATGTCCTTAACATTTAGCTAATTTTATGTTATAAACAAGTAATACGTGTGTAAATCAAAGTAATTTAACTTTAAATTTGCTAATTTCCAAAAAAATTGTATCACAGATGTATATTTTTTATTTTTGCCAGATTTTTAAAACCAAGAATTAAAACTTGTCAAGCTCTCAAAATGGACAAAAAAATTATGAATTTTGAAAACTTTATGAGATTCCAATCATTATAATTTCTATTTGAAACACACCAGGGTATTCTGATTACTGAAAATAGTAAATTTATCATTTAACTTTCAATTAAAGCTAAACTTAAAGCATCAAGAAAACTTTTTTTATTCTTAAAAATTTAATTTAAAACTTAGGTATCGAAAATGAGGGGATTGCCTACTTTAAAAATATACACAAATTAAAACAAAGTCCTTCTAGAAAGAGAAGGAAAACAATGTAAAAACAAGAACAAAAATTTGACTGATGAGAAAACTGTTGAGATTCGAATTTGATCAGATTCACCAAAGCCTAGTCAGGGGCACCAAAATGTAGTGACATGGTGGTTAACTATGTGATCAAATAATTGCTAAGTTACTGGCGTGTTTAAAATCCAATCTACAAACATTTAATATTTGTATATTGACAAAACGAAAGAAATACAAAAAATTCTATTAAGCAACAAACGAATATTTATATAATAATATACACAAATGTGTCATGGCAATAAGCACATTAAAAGAAGTTGCAAAATTATACGTTTATGAAAATTAAGTGTGAATGCCTTTCACAATTAATCTGCCATAAATGTGCCATGTGGCATGACTTGTTTAAGGAACAGTTCAAATGATGCAGAAATTAAATCTGTTAATAAATGTTCCTTTGATATTATGTGGTGAATGTCAATTGAAATGAGTGTGTGTTAGAGTTAAAATTGAAGTAAGTGAATGGAATAGAGTTGGAAAGTAAATTTCTTACTTGAGGATTCAGGTTTGCGCCGCATGGCGAATGAAGTGGGCTATTGGTCTTCTCTCTAACATGGCGGCTTGCACAGGCATCTGCTTCCTGGCTGAACTGAAATTCTTGCTGGATTTCTTCCTTTAAATACTGGCAGAGGTGGGTCACTAACACTTGTTGAAATTTCGCGCACAGTCATGCGTTCTTACATGTTCTCAAGTGTCTACGATTAACCAATCAGCTAGGGGTTACTTATAAAATTAACTATCTTGTCCTTTTGATGTTTAATTTGCACAAATCTTTTAATAGCATTACGGGCGATTAAAAAATTGTCACTGGAATTTTTTTCTTCACTCACATGTTATGCGAGGGGTAAATTGTCTTATTTGTTTTTTTAATAAAGCATGCCAGGTGGATTCCACAACTCCACTTTCTTTTCTCCTTCTCATGCACCGAAAGTCTCATGAAACAAGAGATAAAGAAATACAAAATTACCATTGTCAGCCTAAACATAGAAAAATCAGACAAGACACATAACATTCTGAAATATGTAGGGATAATGACGAGGAAACACACGTTATTTTTAACGGAACAAGAAAGGCATTCATTTACAAATTTACACATTTGAAGTTTCAGTAGCTTATTTAAGATGTGTGGGACTCTCTCTCTCTCTCTCTCTCTCTCTCTCTCTCTCTTCTTCTTCTTCTTCTTCTTCTGGCTTGATTCAATTTTCTCTTCCTGTATATATATTAGAATGTGATTTGACATCAGTTCATTTCTCAGTTTGTAAGCCGCTCCTCTTTTCATTGGTCAGAGTATATTTTCACATAGGCTTGCTAAACTTTTCCTTGGCTTTTTTTTTCAGTATAGAATCATTCTATTTTTCTACTGGTTACAATAAATTTCGCAAAGGCTCACAAATTTGAAAACAGTGAAGAAAAGAGGTTTTTTTTTTGTTTTCATATTCACCACATCACTTTCCTTCCCAGATTTAACGGAGTCTGCTTTAGTACATCAATAAGTTGATAATTCAACAGTAGTAGTATATACTGTCGCTGTTCCAAGTAACCAACCTTTCAGACGTAGTTTTTGTTTTGCTTTACTGTTTTGTCTCTATAATCTTGTTGATCTCTGGTAGAGTATTTCTTTGTGCTGGTATTGCTTTTTCTATGTCAGATATTTTTGCCGTTTCTGAGACAACCACTGGTTTTAATCTGTCTATGGAAACATTGCTATTACCTTTTACGCGGTTGTAATAGTGAAGTACGTCTAATTTATATAGACCTGTGCAAAGCGCTTCCAAAGATTTCCTAATTCTGTCAGTCCTAAGCCATAGAAATTTACAGTCGTTCAGGCCCTTTGGTATATAAGGTTTTGGTGACGAATGTAAGTGTTTGGAGGAATGATTCTCCATGTCAAACTTTTGCATTTCCTTCACCAGGTCTTTCATTGCCAGGTTTGATAGCTCATCATTATCCTTGTCACATTAGTCAATTAACAGTCTTGGAATTTGTGCATGACACCCCGTTACTGCAGTATACCGCAAGTAAGTTGATTCATTGGGTGTGATTCTGATACCTAAAAGTACAATAGGTAAGTCTGATAGCCTTAAATCCATCCTTGCAATAATTGCTGTCTTTAATGTCCTATGTGCACTTTCAATTAATTCATTGGTCTGAGAATGGTACGAGGTTGTTCTCAGTCTGTGAAAGTCTATGATCTTTGACAGCTCTGAAAACAATTCTGACTCAAACTGGCTATCTATTTCAGTGATGATATATAAGGGTGTGCCGAATGTAGCTACCCATATGTTAATGGAAGCAGTAGTGACATTTTGTGCAGTTATTTCAGTTAGAGGAATTACCTCCACCCATCTAAGAGTTCTATCAATTACGGTTAAAAAATAGGGGTCTGTTTGGTTTTATACTGGCTATAATCAATTCATTATGTCTAAATGCACCATTTGAAATCACTCAGAAGGTAGTTCAAATAGCTGTACTTTACTTTTGGTATGTTAAGTCATTTTTGCTTACTGGCAATTCTGGCACTCTTTGCAGAATTCTTTGACTGACTTGTCCATCTGTAGCCAGTAATACCTTGGTTTTAATAAGCATAATGTGGCTAATATTCCTGGATATGACAATGCATCCACTATCAAATATAGATTTCCTTAACTCTTGCGGAAATAGTAACGATATGTCGGACATTATAACTTGTTTTTTACCTGTATGGTAAGGTTTCAACCTGTTTTTAATTGTTTAAGTTCTTCCTTTGATTGCTTATGAGTGACAATTTCCTGTAAGACACAAAGATCTATTGTTACAGCATTAGTTGGCTTTAATGAGTAGTCTGCAACAATATTTTTTTGTCCTCTTAGATGAAAAATGTTTGTAATATATTCACTTATAAAGATCAAATGACAGTTGTATGTCCAACTTTAAGGCAAATAGCTACTAAAAGCATTACACAAAGGTTTATGATCTGTTAAGAAAAGAGTATTCCTACCTTCTGTGAAGGGTTTAAAGTGTAACAATTCTAGATATGCAAGGAGTAACTCACGATCAAAGGTGGAATAGATATTCCACCTTTGATTGTTGGGTTTGAGAAAACTTTCTATAGAAGAGACCAATGGAAATAAGTTGATCGTTTATCATCTGATGTAGAGCAGCATCTACTGCATGATTCGAACTATACGTGACAAGTTAATAAGTTTTAACATTCAAATTTGGGAAGGCTAATGCCGTTACACTTGATAATTACGTTTTCACATCTTGAAAAGAAGCTAATTCATCCGCAGTTAAAATCAGTTATTTTGCATTAGGATTAAAAAGTATACATTTTGTGAGTGGTAAGATTGTGTTATTAGATTTTGGTATTAATACTCTGTAAAAATTGACTATGCCATTAAATCTTTGCAATATTCTTGAATCCTTGGAAGGAGGAAAATGTTCAGGTCCTGAAGCTTATAAGCATTAGGTTTGATTCCTTCTTTCAAAACATTAATACCCAAGAAATCAAGTTCTGTAGCATTGAAATACATATTGAAATTGAAATTTTAAGATCATACACACTTAGCTTTCAAAATACTTGATCCAGATGTTCAGAATGAGGATCCTTGTCATCAGAGTATATTAAAATATCATCAATATATACAAATGTACACTCCATGTCCTGGAAGATGTCATCCATCATCCTTTGGAAGGTACTTTAAGCGTTCTGCAGCCCAAAAGGCATGTCATGATATTCAAATAAATCATGTTCTGTCAAAATAGAAATTTTACATGTATCATTAGGATGTGCTGGTATCTGGTTGTATGCCAAGGACAGATCAATCTTTGAAAACCTCTTTTTTCCTTGCAATTTCGCAGCTAGTGAGTTAATATTGGGAATTGGGTAGCGATCTGGCTTCGTAACGCTATTCGCATGGCTGTAGTCACCCACTAGTCTGTAAGTGCCATCCGATTTTGGCACCATGTAGATTGCCAAACTCCACTTTGATTTGGAAGGGAAAATTATGCCAGCTTGTCAAAGCTTTTTAAATTCTTCCTAAGCTATGTCAGACTTCTGCTTTGACAGCTATCGCGCTTTTGTAAATACAGGAGGATCAATTCTGTAAAATACTTTTGATTTTTCTGTGTTAGGAATCCGATGGAAGGATATTTGATTTGGGTAACCTTCCATAATATTTTTTTTTAAGTTCCCTTTGCATTTTAGTCATCATGGATTGAAATGTATAATAAACAAGTTGATAGCATAGCATCACTTCGCCAATTGATAATTGTGTCGATCAACTTATTATTTTTACAATACATTATTAGTCCATAGTGACTTAGGAAGTCATATCCCAAAAGTGGCTTCGTAGTGTTAGCTACAACGTGACATTCCTTCTAAGGTTTTTTATTGTCACGTTTTGTACAGTCTGTCCAGAACACTCTAATTTTACATTGCTTTCAGAAACCAGCTCAATATTTGTTGAATATAGGACTGCATTTGTTTTGAATAATTGATACGGCACCCTCAATATCCACAATAAACATAATTTTCTGGACTCCTAAATGTATAGTTACTTCCAAAAGTGGCAGGAAAGTGGAAGCCATCACCTCCCACCGCATTAGCTTTCCGCTTTTTCTTTTTGTGCTGGCGAAGGTGGTCGTGAAGACGGCTCTAATTTAATCTTTCCTTTATTCGGCCACATACACCATGATTTACAAGAAAGATCTAGCACAGTGTGCAGAGTAGATGAGCGACCTGCATATTTTTAGTTTCTGGTCGAGATGATATGGATTTAATGTAGATTGAAATTTTTAATTCCGAATACGGCAGTCTTTTTCTTTCTTTGAACCTGCTGAACGGGGTTGGGGTTTTGCTATTTAAAATACAGCAGTAGGTTGTCAGCCATTTTCCCAGGTTTTTCTGTTTCTAAATCCGTTTGTTCTGCTAGGACTGGTCTTAAGTTAATCGGTATTGTTTGGGTAAATTTGTGTCGTATGATGTCGCTGCTCACTCCAGTTTTTGTAGCTAATGACATTAGTTCATTTAAATAAGCAGATGGTCCTCCAGTGAGATTGCAAAAAGGCAACAATTTATCAGGCAACTCTGGCTTTGGTTTTTCATGCAAATCTATGACAGTTTCTTTATTTTTTCATAGTTTCCTGACTGTGGATAGTAGTTTGCATGCTGTTTCCCGTGGTTTTGCAACCACCACATGATAAAATTACTGAATGGTAGTCCTATCTTCATGATATTGAACTGTACTTCCATAATTGGAAACCAAGAAAGAACATTTTATTTCATAAATATGAGTGGATACTATTTGTACCGATTCCCTGGTTTCTGTAGATGTTTGATTCATGTCCATTCCGTCGTTAAACATTTTGACTTACGTGATAACCGTAAGGTCCCTAGTGAAGTATGTAGGAATAATGACTAGGAAACACGTGTTATTATAAAAAACAAAACAAGCTACTGTAACTACAAATGTGTAAATTTGTAAATACATTCCTTTTCTTGTTTCACTAAAAATAACGTGTTTCCTCATTATCCCTCCATGCTTCAACTCTATCACACTCTCCTTCAACTTGATTTGTAGTGAATAAAACAAGATCTAGATTTAAAATTCAAATGCTAAGCACTGACTCATTGATTGTGTTAGGAATTAGAAAGAATCAAATTCATAAACTTTGCTTAACACACAGGCAGAACTGACTCCAAAACAAAACTCTTGAAATTTCACACCTTGATGCGAAAAGTTTCTCGGTCAATAAAAAACTAGGAAACATCTAAAAACAAAATTAAAATAATCTTTTATTCTCAGGAGACAAATTCTTTCACAGATCTTTTCGCGAGCCAACACAAAATTTGTTCGTAGTCCAATGGAAAGGTCGGAATCACATCCAGGAATGAATTTCCAAATGACTTTTTCAAGCCCTACAAACAGAATAAAAGACGGGCAAGTTCGCCTGTCACCAGAGAGAAGACAAGCATATAAACACGTCCCTTGACAAATATCAAGCGATCATTATTATCGCTATCTTTCTCCCTCACCTCTTTCCTTTTCACCATTCACCCGTTTGCCTCTTCTTTTACTTGATAAACAAATGCAACATCTTAAGACTGGGCGATAATTTCAAAGACATTCCTACCCAACGATAACGCTCATACATACATACACACAAGTTATAACTACAAACTCTTGATACTCTTAATACTCTTTCTCATTGAACATTTAACTTTTACCAATTCATGTTATTCTGTTCTATTAATAAATTTCTATTTAAAGATACAAAAGGTATACTTTTATTCTTCCACAAATCCACCTTCTGAATGTGGTTTCCGGTTTTTCTCTTTTTCTCTTTTCCAATCTTTTCACTCTTTTATTTATTTATTTTTTTTTTTTTTAATTGGAGTAGATCGACTAAACTATCGCCCGGTTCACACTCCACCCACGTCTATTGAACAGGTGAAGAGGTTCATCCCTTGTTTCCTGTTTAGGATGTGGTTTCCAGTTTTTCTCTTTTCCAATCTTTTCACTCTTATGTAGCCCCCTGCGCATCAGTGATGTTTTCGCCTTGCTTGGGGTGATATGATTAAAAAAAAAAAAAAACTCTGATAAAACCTTAAGTTGTGGAGATTGCTGGCTATGTTTGTGAATTGGCCTTGTACCAGACATGGCTGACCGTCCCTACGGCCACAGACTTTTCTTCATCCTCACAACTGTCTGGTGATAAAAGAAAAAGAACAAACACTTAACAAACGAACGTTTGTTACTATCGCGTGCACGCATTAAAAACATCAAAAAGACTTTTCTTCAAAAACATTTCCTCTTCAATTTGACAACTAAAAGAAACTTTTCAGACTTAAATACAATTCTCATAAATAACAAGATAGATGTTATATTTTGATTAATAACTCTCATTTTTATTATTATGACGAAAAGGGGATTCTTTTATCATTTAATGTAACTATTGCATCTTTAAATGTAGGGAACGTCGGCTATGTTTGTGAACTGGCCTTGTACAAGACATGACCGACCGTCCCTACAGTCTATACACCGGAAAAATTTTAATTTGGAATGCTATCTACATATTAAAACATTGTTGCGGAGCCGAGCGTATCTACCCCGCGAACTTTTGTATGTGTGAAAGCAGCAAAGACAATGAAAGAGACGGAGGCGAAGATGTTGAGTTTCAATGTCAATTTTATTGTGGTAAAATCGACGAGCAAACAATATGAAAAATCGGTTGGCAGGATCAGCTTGGGCTGGAACGTTGTCGTAGGTCGGTCGGCGGGAATGTCGTCGGCGTCTGATATGAAAGACAGTTGGGAAGTTGTCAACGTCTGGCAGGATCGACACAGGCTGGAAAGTCGTCGTCAATCGGCAGAAACGTCGTCAGCGTCTGACAGGATCGGCACAGGCTGGAACGTCGTCGTCGGTGTGTGGCATGAACGTCGTAGCTGGCAGGAACGTCATCAGCGTCTGGTATGAAAGGCATAGGCTGGAAAGTAGTCAGTGTCTGGCAGAATCGGCACAGGCTGGGACGCCGTCGGCCAGCAGAATCGGCACAGGCTGGAACGCCGTCGGCCAGCAGAAACAGCGCAAGTGGGAAGCCATCGCCAGTCGGCAGGAAAGTTGTAGGCTGGAACAGTGAGGTTGAGCCTCGGCTCCAATTGAACGTTGTCCGAGGACAGATTCGGTTGCAGCCTAGCATCTGTACGTACCCAAACCATTGTCGAGCTAGAATGTTTGCGCTGCGGCCGTGAATGACTCGTGTAGGATTTGATTGTGACTAAACAGGATCGTTGCGATCGAACTTGAACAGTCGCCGAATCGACCGTGGCTAACAAAATCTCAAGCGGACTAGATCGTTCCACCTCCAAAGTAGAGTCAAACCTAAAGTGGGACTGGCTGCTAAATAAATCATCATGCGCTCCAGGAATCAACCGCGAATAGCGGGATCGCAAACGAAGCGTACACCTAGCTGGAGGTGACCGAAGAGCGGAAAGTTCGTATTTGAGAACAGATACTTCACTTTGATCCTAATATTTATTGCATAAATTTTAAAGATACAAATGTGCCACAAGGGCTAAATGGGAAATGGGGAATGGTTTGGTCATCTCTAGTCTTAATCTAAACCTAGCTGACCCATTCATACTGAAAATATCTCCTCCACCATAACGCATGCACACTAGAATCTCAAAAATCCACTCACACATTTAAAACCCTAGCAAGAAAATTTTATTTACACACAAATGTGGGTAATAATATTACAAATAGTGATTTATACAATGAAATAAATTTATATACACATGAAAATGATCAAATGTTAGTAATGGGACCCCACCAAAAATGATCAGTGTATGGCAGAAGATCTAGGTTACCTGGGCAAAAATCCCGACCAGAATGGTATCTGGTACTGCTAGATAACAAAGCCATCTGACACCTAAGAAAGAGAGAGGAAGAAGAAAGCAAAAAATGGGGGCCTAGGCATTCACGTTTTAGCTAAGTTTCCAGGAAGGTAAAAAAGTTTCACAATTAAGATCCTAATTTACCTTAAAACGAGGACTGGCATGCCTAAGTTTTAATTAGAGGACCAAAATGTTCTTTCCTAAATAGCATCCAACAACCACTCCAGGTCAGCATCTCTCACACACACCAGGCGCGAAACACTCACCCACCTTTTGCCGAATTCCTATTAAGAGTGTCACACCCTTTCCTCTTTGCTTATCACTTTAATCTGGTGCTTAAAGCAAGCGATCAGTCGAGAAGATGAGAACTTTTCGCCTTCATGAAATTCATTCTTTCGTGTCATTCACACAACGGGACGCATAACGCCGAGCAGACACACTTTCTCATTGACAGTACTACATTGGAACAGACAGTACTGGCTTCCAGAACAAAGAAGTTTCCGTCCAAGACGCGAGTCCTGTAGCCTTCAATCAACCTGCACAACGGTCGTACGACACCACAGTGAAAGACGGTATGTCCTATGGTCTCTTCCCAATCACTGCAGCGCACGAACTCGGTCGAAATGACCAGCCCCGCTGCGCAAAGCTTCTTGACGATCTAGAGAGCCCCTCGTATCACTAGTCAGGTGAGTGATGCGTCGTTGTTGTTGAGACATTTCAACCCGAGCACCCAAAACGAGGTGAAGCGAAACTCCTCGTTCGTAAAATCGAGCTTGTTAAAGACTTTGTCTTTGGAAACACCCCCTCACTATCACATGATATAATGCCTTAGGAGACAACGACTGGATGTCAGGGAGAGGTTTATTCACCTTCAAGAGGCTGCTTAATGCATCATGACACTTCTTCTAGAATGCGCATTCCATTGGGGGGAAAATTTCTGGACCTCCGTTTTGCTTGTATATGCACTTACCAAGAACGGGAAAAATCGGTGGGCTTTCTTCCCCTTCCCTTGCGTACACATTCGACCAAGGAAATTTAAGCGGAGAATGTGTTGACTGGTCTCAACGCTTGGCAATCCCAGACCGACTTCAGCAGTATGGAAAAGTCCCTAATAAATATGCGATTTTTGCATACGAGGTCAAGGTCGCCCGTTTGTTAAAAATTACAAGCAAGAGCAGTAGGCTGCGACAACATAATAACATACAACATAGAGAAAATGTAATTAAAATATTTTTTAAATTCTATTAAATATATTCTAGCGATAAACATCACATCAACTAAAAATGTTTCGCATACCGAAGATGAACATCATTTAATTAGATGAGCTTTTAATTGCTTTTAAAAAATTCTATGAATAATGAATTTTTACAAGAATTGTTCTCATTTTTTCTTTTTAATTAAAATAATTTATAAGTTTTTAAAATATTTTAAATTTTTTTCAAAATCTTGTTGCAGTTAGGTTATTTAGTTATTAAGTGAAGACTATATTTACAAATCGAAAAATGAAAAGCTTAATACAAATCATGTCAAATTTTTTTTTAATAACTGCGTGCGTGCGTGCGTGCGTGCGTGCGTGTGAAGGTTGTTTTTTTTTTAAGTATGGTTTTCCGCAAATGACTTTTTTAATTAAAGATTAGCGTGTTTGGCTGGAGAAAAAAACCATCATGTAAACTTTGTCAGCTGTTTCCCATACTTTCATTTCACTCCAGTGTTTTAATACGTTCCTTTCAAGGATCATCAACCTTTGTAAATCATCCCTTCAAAATTTAAAGTGAATTTTATTTTTTAATTTCTAGTTTCCTAATTTTTTAAATAGTGAATGTAGATACATTCACTAATTAATAATATCCAAGGTTTAAAAAAGATTAATTAAAAAAATTGAAAAAGTTGTTTGGTTTTTTTTTTGGTTTTTTTTTTTTTATTAAATTTGGAGAATTATCTTGTATGGTCATTTTTAATGCTTCAGAATTATTATCTAAATCAGTGCTACTCAAAGTGTGGTACGCGTACCGGCGACGCTACGCGAGCCATCGTCTGCCGGCATGCGAAGATTTTCCAGAAAAGAAAGAAATAATAGTAATACTCTCTAGTCTATGCCATGAGAAACTGACTGCCCGGATATTTGACTCGTTTTCGGGTTTGTTTGTTTTTTAATGTTCATTTTAGATTTATATTATTATGGCTACAATACATTGTTCATTTACTCACTTATGTTAAAAGTTATTGCTATCCAACTAACGAATGTGATATGATGAACAACAAATGAACTGAACACGCATCAGGCTTTGTTTCATTCATCCATATACATATCGTATATTTTAAATACGTCTTAAATTAATTAAAATTAATATTTTGTTTTACTGTTTGTCTATTTTTGAGAAGATTAATACCTTTTATTACATTCAAATTGCTTACGAAGTATTAATATTAACTTTAAATATTTTTTCTGGATTTTTAAAAATATATACCCTCGAAACCAGTGGCCATAACTAATATAGCACAAATGGCACACTAGGAAGGCTTGTTACGTCAATGATGACTGCCCTTAGAATGAACAAGATATCATGTCCTCATGTTTATTACAGATAGTCTTAAAATATCCCTGAAATAGTCAGTCAGTTAAGTGCCATACGTGATACACGCTTGGGCGATCATGTCTCGAAAGAGACATGACTGACTGGGCAGAAGATTATCCCGCAGTAGGTTGCCATTGTTTTCTGCGGTAGACTGGTTGCCGACCAAGGCTATAGAACCCAATCTATCCTGTTATTTAACCCATAACTGGAAGGAAGAGACGGATTAATACCTTTCCCAAGGGTATTTGCGCGTAAGTGAATACAATGGATTCAGCTGGAATTCGAACTCGGCTCCCCGATTTCACGTTCCGAGCCGATATCCACTGTACCACAACGCACATGCTGAAATAATACATATCTCAAAAAAAAAAAAATTCCGGGATTCACTGCCCCACCCCCTCTTACTCAGCTGGATTGGCTTGCTTTGCTTGCCGGTCCCTGGCACATTGAAAAAAACCTACCGGTCCGCCACATCAGATAGTTTGAGAAGCACTAATTTATCTAAATGAAATGACTATTTAAAATGTTCTACTTTAATTTTTTTTTTTTTTTTTGACAACGAGATTGAGCAAAACTTAAATTTCTTAAAAAATAAAGGATTATCTCAAATTAATTTCAAAATTTAATAACTGAGATAATAATCTTTTAGCTTTAAAATTTATTCTGAAATATAAAATTTCTTAAGTTAATTAAAAAATTTAATAACTACAAATTTTCTTTTTATTTTAAAATAAATTTTATTTTTTCAGAAATCATCTTCAAACGTATGGCTACGTTCACCTCAATTTATATCAATTCTGGTCAACCATTCTTACCTTGTCAACAGATCTGGCTGTCATCAATCACTTGAAGTATCAGAAAAACATTACCTCCACGATTAACCCATAATTGCCCAATTTTTATTTCTTGAATTTTGTGCCGAAAATCTTTAATTTGTACAAATTAATACTAAACATATAAAATACTAAACATAAAAAAAAATTTCATTGCATTATTCTAAGAATAAAATAAATTTTTAGTCTGGTCCTTATTTTAGGACCAAACTTAAAGAGCATGGTGTATTTGAGCAAAATGACTTTCATACATTTACTTGACTTTATAGGATAGTTAGAACATTCATATATATTATATACAAATATGAGTCAGATATAAGTACTACTTACCAAAAAAGTTTTTGCTTGAATGATAGATGAAACAGAGTGTATCCTCCTCCTCAAGATTTCCACTCTATATTGAAGACTGAGATATCAGTGTTGCCAATATACATCAGACAGTAGTTGATATATTTAAAAGACACATCATTCTTTCTTTATGATTAACCAAAGATATATATGAAAACTGCAGGAATTGCTGAAATATAGTAAATTATCCTTCTGGTCCTAAAAAAAGGACCATGGACATTAATGGGTTAAGAAATACTAAATATAGTAATAATAATATTCTAAATTTCTTGGTATAAGCAATACTCGCTTCAAATTAGATTAATTTAACGTTTGCTAATTTTCCAAACATAACGTGTCATAGATGTACATTTTATTTTTGCTTTTGTTTTGTTTGACAAACCTGTCAATCTTTCAAAAATGGCCGTTTTTAATGTTTTAACTGAAAACTCAAAAGGTTGAGATTCTAATCAATATGACTTTTGTTTGAAATACACCAGAATATTTTACATACTGGAAATAATAAATTAAATTTAACCACTCAGCTTTCAATCAAAACTTCAAGAAAGCTTATTCATGTTTTGAAATACTTTTTAAAACATAGGTATCGAAAATTAGTGGAGGTACCTAGAGGACTCCTTAACTGTAAAAATATATCGAACATATGACTGTAGTATTGTTAGAAAACGTGTTTAGAGGTTGGATCAATTTGCAGTGAGCGGACCCATGAACTCGTGAAGTATGCATCAGAAATATATGTTTCTTATACATAGGAAAAACTACTAAAAAGTTGTAAGTTAAAAATGTATTTTTTGACAGTATTTATTTCTTTCTATTATTATATATATATATTTAATATTTCAGACCGGCCTCGGCCTTTCATCAGAAACAAATGATTTTAAAATCTAACTAGAAGCGTCCGTCACGAGAAGCGTTCGTCGCGAGAAACGTCCGTCACGTGATGTAGAAAGCAATAGAGTTTGAATATTTTTAAACTAAATCTAACTGTAATAATTCTTTTAAATGTTGTTTAAAAGAAAAAATGTTTAAGTGTACCTAAAAAATGTTTAACTATTGAAATATTTATAAAGATTCAAAATACCTAAGTCCCTATTTAACCCTAGCCTATATGTATTTAATTTTAAAATCCAGTATTTTTCTTTCTTTCTGTGTGAGTATGTGGAACTAAAATCGGAATCTATCAGTAAACATTTGCAGTTTTCTAATGTGTGTCCTGGTTGATTGAAGTGTTCAGCTATGCGGGAATAAGGGTTGTTTTGGCGTATGCTTAGTTTATGATTATTATAACGGAATCTAAAACTGTTTCTAGATTCACCAATATATCTATTATTTGGACATATTGATAATAGAAAATATATTATATTTTGGCTGTCACAGGTGAGGCATGGTGGGTGTAATTTGATGTTAGTGTTGGGTATAGAAAATACTGTATCGTTTACTAAATGTTTGCAAACTAAACAACGAGATTTAATTCCCTGATAGATTTGTATTTTTTAGATATTTGGTAGAGGTGAGGATTGAAGTAGTATTCTTTGTACTTGGATTAAAACGGATGGAACATTAAGAACTGACACAGAAGGCAGGGTAAGGTTTTTAACCTAACCATTTTATTATTGGAGTGCCGTGGGGCGGAAGTACCTAAACTTTTATCTTTTTATTAGAGAGGACTTATCTATGGGAGATAACTCATATTATGACATCCCCCTTCCTCTAAAAAGGAACATACAGAAAAAACAAACAGTCAAAACACAGGAACTGTGACACTATATGCAGTAGTGTAATTGTCCAATTAAGGGCTGTTTTCATCATAGCTATATCTCTTGGGTGGTCTGATTATTCGACCAGATCTGGATGTTTTATGAGTTCCGGGATGAGTGTTTGGTGTTTTGTGTGGTGTTTCTGTGATGGGTCTACTATTAGATGTTGTGGTGTTGGTATCTTCCATGCGATCCATTGGTATACTGATTGATGGTTCGTCATTTGATTCTGGGGTCGACTTCGTTGTAGACTTATCTGTCCTTAGATGTCTACGGTTTCTACGAAGAGACTTTCCTGATGTAGTCTGCACCGTGTATGATCGTGGTTCGACGCATCTCTGTGTGACGACAGCAGGGGACCATTTGCTGGAGTCCGGATCATATACACGAACAGGTTGTCCTTCATGTAATTCTGGCAGCACTTTGGTGTGCTGATCGTATCGATTTTTTTGGTATGATTGCCTTTTATATAGGCGCGATGCTATTTCTTCTTTTTGGGTCGAATTGTTGGGACATTTCATGGGTAAGTTGCCTACGAGTTTTCTGTTCCATAGCAATTCACCCGGGGATGGAATTGCATGGTCAATGGGGGTTGACCGTAGACACAGCAATACCATATCTAGGTCTCGGTTGCTTGAGGCCGCTTTTTGCATTGCAGATTTAACGGCTTGTATGCAGCGTTCTGCTAGTCCATTGGATTGAGGATATCTAGGGGATGATGTGAGGTGTTTAAATCCCCATTCCTTTGCAAATTGCTTGAATAAGCTAGAGTTGTAGTGCGGACCATTGTCACTAATAACTCTCTCCGGGATCCCTTGTTCTCCAAAGATTTGTTTAATTAGTGTAATTACTTCCTGGCTGGAGAATTCCTTTACCTTCCTCACAAATGGGAACTTGGAATAATAGTCCACCATTAGCAGGTAATTGCGTCCTTCACTGTGAAAAAGGTCTGTGGCTACTATTTGCCATGGCCTCACTGGGATCTCGTGTGGCATCATTGGTTCTGCACTCTGTGCCTTTTGATTTTGTTGACATATGGCACATTGTTGTACAACATCATCTATGTTCTTGTTGATGTTGTGCCAGAAAACGCAGCTTTTTGCTCGGAGTTTGCATTTTTCCATTCCCTGATGGCCGTAATGGATTTTTTGCAGGATTTCAGGTTGCATGACTTCGGGTATAATTATTTGGCCGCTCTTCATGAGAATTCCATTTTCTATAGCCAGCTCATCTCTGTAGGACCAGTAGGGGCGTAGATTTTTGTTGATTTCCCTGAAGGTGTCGGGCCAACCTTGTACGATGGTTTCTTTCAGCTCGCAGAGTATGGGGTCCGCTTGTGTTGCGAGTTTTATCTGTGATAGTTTTTCTGCTGAAAATTGCACGAAGTCTACTCTTATGTTGAGGTTGATTTCCTCTTTGGCCTTTTTGTTTGGTAGCCGGGAGAATCCATCTGCCAGGGTCATATCCTTGCCTGGGCGATATACGATGGTTAGGTCGTATTCCTGGAGGCGCAGCAGCATGCGTTGCAAACGAGGTGGAGCTGCGACTAGATTCTTCAGGCTGATCATTTCCAGTGGCTTGTGATCGCTTTCTACTTGGAATTTGCTCCCATACAGGTATGTCTTGAAGCGTTCACAGCCAAACACAACCGCTAGCAGCTCTCTCTCTATATTGGCATATCTCTGCTCTGTTTCTGTTAGAGCTTTCGATGCAAACGCAATGGGCTTTCCTTCTTGCAAGAGGACTGCACCTATACCCTTGTTTGAGGCGTCTACTTGTAGGCTTGTATCTTTGGACGGGTCAAAATAGGTGAGTGACATTTCTTTGCATATCACGTCCTTAATTTTTTGCATTGCCTTCTGGTGACTGGTAGTCCACTGGTAGTCTGATTCCTTCTTTAACAGATCTCTCAGGGGTGCAGTTAGGTCGGATAGATGTGGGATGAAGGGTGCTAAGTACGTGATGATTCCCAATACTTTTTGCAGCTCTGTGACATTAGTAGGGCTTGGTAGTTGCTTTATCGCTTCTACTTTATTAGGATCTGGTTTTATGCCGTCCTTGCCGTACATTGCGCCAAAAAAACTAATATGCTTTTGGTCGATTGCACATTTTTCGCTGTTAAAACATAATCCTTCAGTTTGAGCCACTTCCATAAGCCTGTGTAGGTTGCTATCATGCTCTTCTTTCGTCTTTCCAAATACAATAACGTCATCAATGAGTCCAATGGTACCTGGGCATTTTTCCAGGATCATATCCATTCTTTGGATGAATACATCTTGGGACATTACCAGACCAAAGGGCATCCTCTGAAAACAGAATCTTCCGAATGGTGAGTGAAACGTTGTTAGTATTTGGGATTCTGCATCAAGTGGTATGGACCAATACCCATTCTTTGCGTCGAGTTTTGAAAAGTGCTGAGCGCCAGACAGCTTGTGCGCTAGCTCTTCAAGTGTGGGAGTCTTGTAGTGGCATCTCATTATTGCCCGGTTCAGATCCTTTGGGTCGAGGCATAGACGCAGTTTTCCGTTCTTCTTTCGAACGTATACTATGCTACTGACCCATTCAGTCGGTTCGGTGACCTTCCTGATGATGCCTTGGGTTTCCATTGATTTTAGTTCCTCTTTAATTTCATCTCTCAGATGGATGGGACATTTTCTTGGTGCATGTATCACGGGATGATGATCGGGTTTTAGGACTATATGATAGTCATTTTTAAAATGTCCTATGCGATCAAACTGACTTGCGTAAGCATTTTTTAAATCGTCGACGGAGTTAATCGGATCTTTCTTTTTTTGTATGGTGCAGTGGAGGCTTATCAGCTCCAAGTCTCTGAGGGAGGGTAGTCCTATTATGGTGGGACCCTCTGTTGTTACTACAAAAAATTTTAGAGTTCTCCACTTGTCTTTGTGTCCGCATTGTATGCAAATTGATCCGTGCTGTATTATGTTGGAGCCGTTGTACGCCGTCAGAATGGTGTGCTCTTTTTTTGTGGAGCCTGGAATGGGTTGTCCTAAGTCATCAACTCTGTCTGGAAACATGTTACGAAATGTTCGCAGGGGAAGCGTATTTCCTTCTGCACCTGTGTCCACTTTTGCCTTGAGTAGATGGGTGCCTGTTCGGTCGGGAAGCTTTATTTTTAGCTCTGTGATGATTTCAGTCCGCTCATCTTTTGGCTGCTGAAAAGCATCAAAGCTTAACTGCTCAAATTCTCTATACATCTCCATAGGCTCGGAGTTCACTGAATATATTCTGTTGTTTCGTTTTTTTTTTTTTTCTTGTGTCTGTTTTTGGCTGTGTGTCGCCCTTGCTTGGCTGTATTTTCGTGTGCTCTCATTTTTGTTAGTGCACATTTTTGCCCAATGGTTTCTCTTTCCACACGCTGAGCATGTAGTGCCCCAGGCTGGGCATTTTTCTTTTTGGTGAGTGGTTCCACACTGTCGACACTGGCTTTTTTTTATTACGTTTATTACTTGTCGGTCGTCTCCAATTTCAGCCATTTGCTTCATGTGGTTGAGGGATGCTTCGTGCAATCGTCCTGGTTGATTGAAGTGTTCAGCTATGGGGGAATAAGGGTTGTTTTGGCGTATGCTTAGTTTATGATTATTATAACGGAATCTAAAACTGTTTCTAGATTCACCAATATATCTATTATTTGGACATATTGATAATAGAAAATATATTATATTTTGGCTGTCACAGGTGAGGCATGGTGGGTGTAATTTGATGTTAGTGTTGGGTATAGAAAATACTGTATCGTTTACTAAATGTTTGCAAACTAAACAACGAGATTTAATTCCCTGATAGATTTGTATTTTTTAGATATTTGGTAGAGGTGAGGATTGAAGTAGTATTCTTTGTACTTGGATTAAAACGGATGGAACATTAAGAACTGACACAGAAGGCAGGGTAAGGTTTTTAACCTAACCATTTTATTATTGGAGTGCCGTGGGGCGGAAGTACCTAAACTTTTATCTTTTTATTAGAGAGGACTTATCTATGGGAGATAACTCATATTATGACATCCCCCTTCCTCTAAAAAGGAACATACAGAAAAAACAAACAGTCAAAACACAGGAACTGTGACACTATATGCAGTAGTGTAATTGTCCAATTAAGGGCTGTTTTCATCATAGCTATATCTCTTGGGTGGTCTGATTATTCGACCAGATCTGGATGTTTTATGAGTTCCGGGATGAGTGTTTGGTGTTTTGTGTGGTGTTTCTGTGATGGGTCTACTATTAGATGTTGTGGTGTTGGTATCTTCCATGCGATCCATTGGTATACTGATTGATGGTTCGTCATTTGATTCTGGGGTCGACTTCGTTGTAGACTTATCTGTCCTTAGATGTCTACGGTTTCTACGAAGAGACTTTCCTGATGTAGTCTGCACCGTGTATGATCGTGGTTCGACGCATCTCTGTGTGACGACAGCAGGGGACCATTTGCTGGAGTCCGGATCATATACACGAACAGGTTGTCCTTCATGTAATTCTGGCAGCACTTTGGTGTGCTGATCGTATCGATTTTTTTGGTATGATTGCCTTTTATATAGGCGCGATGCTATTTCTTCTTTTTGGGTCGAATTGTTGGGACATTTCATGGGTAAGTTGCCTACGAGTTTTCTGTTCCATAGCAATTCACCCGGGGATGGAATTGCATGGTCAATGGGGGTTGACCGTAGACACAGCAATACCATATCTAGGTCTCGGTTGCTTGAGGCCGCTTTTTGCATTGCAGATTTAACGGCTTGTATGCAGCGTTCTGCTAGTCCATTGGATTGAGGATATCTAGGGGATGATGTGAGGTGTTTAAATCCCCATTCCTTTGCAAATTGCTTGAATAAGCTAGAGTTGTAGTGCGGACCATTGTCACTAATAACTCTCTCCGGGATCCCTTGTTCTCCAAAGATTTGTTTAATTAGTGTAATTACTTCCTGGCTGGAGAATTCCTTTACCTTCCTCACAAATGGGAACTTGGAATAATAGTCCACCATTAGCAGGTAATTGCGTCCTTCACTGTGAAAAAGGTCTGTGGCTACTATTTGCCATGGCCTCACTGGGATCTCGTGTGGCATCATTGGTTCTGCACTCTGTGCCTTTTGATTTTGTTGACATATGGCACATTGTTGTACAACATCATCTATGTTCTTGTTGATGTTGTGCCAGAAAACGCAGCTTTTTGCTCGGAGTTTGCATTTTTCCATTCCCTGATGGCCGTAATGGATTTTTTGCAGGATTTCAGGTTGCATGACTTCGGGTATAATTATTTGGCCGCTCTTCATGAGAATTCCATTTTCTATAGCCAGCTCATCTCTGTAGGACCAGTAGGGGCGTAGATTTTTGTTGATTTCCCTGAAGGTGTCGGGCCAACCTTGTACGATGGTTTCTTTCAGCTCGCAGAGTATGGGGTCCGCTTGTGTTGCGAGTTTTATCTGTGATAGTTTTTCTGCTGAAAATTGCACGAAGTCTACTCTTATGTTGAGGTTGATTTCCTCTTTGGCCTTTTTGTTTGGTAGCCGGGAGAATCCATCTGCCAGGGTCATATCCTTGCCTGGGCGATATACGATGGTTAGGTCGTATTCCTGGAGGCGCAGCAGCATGCGTTGCAAACGAGGTGGAGCTGCGACTAGATTCTTCAGGCTGATCATTTCCAGTGGCTTGTGATCGCTTTCTACTTGGAATTTGCTCCCATACAGGTATGTCTTGAAGCGTTCACAGCCAAACACAACCGCTAGCAGCTCTCTCTCTATATTGGCATATCTCTGCTCTGTTTCTGTTAGAGCTTTCGATGCAAACGCAATGGGCTTTCCTTCTTGCAAGAGGACTGCACCTATACCCTTGTTTGAGGCGTCTACTTGTAGGCTTGTATCTTTGGACGGGTCAAAATAGGTGAGTGACATTTCTTTGCATATCACGTCCTTAATTTTTTGCATTGCCTTCTGGTGACTGGTAGTCCACTGGTAGTCTGATTCCTTCTTTAACAGATCTCTCAGGGGTGCAGTTAGGTCGGATAGATGTGGGATGAAGGGTGCTAAGTACGTGATGATTCCCAATACTTTTTGCAGCTCTGTGACATTAGTAGGGCTTGGTAGTTGCTTTATCGCTTCTACTTTATTAGGATCTGGTTTTATGCCGTCCTTGCCGTACATTGCGCCAAAAAAACTAATATGCTTTTGGTCGATTGCACATTTTTCGCTGTTAAAACATAATCCTTCAGTTTGAGCCACTTCCATAAGCCTGTGTAGGTTGCTATCATGCTCTTCTTTCGTCTTTCCAAATACAATAACGTCATCAATGAGTCCAATGGTACCTGGGCATTTTTCCAGGATCATATCCATTCTTTGGATGAATACATCTTGGGACATTACCAGACCAAAGGGCATCCTCTGAAAACAGAATCTTCCGAATGGTGAGTGAAACGTTGTTAGTATTTGGGATTCTGCATCAAGTGGTATGGACCAATACCCATTCTTTGCGTCGAGTTTTGAAAAGTGCTGAGCGCCAGACAGCTTGTGCGCTAGCTCTTCAAGTGTGGGAGTCTTGTAGTGGCATCTCATTATTGCCCGGTTCAGATCCTTTGGGTCGAGGCATAGACGCAGTTTTCCGTTCTTCTTTCGAACGTATACTATGCTACTGACCCATTCAGTCGGTTCGGTGACCTTCCTGATGATGCCTTGGGTTTCCATTGATTTTAGTTCCTCTTTAATTTCATCTCTCAGATGGATGGGACATTTTCTTGGTGCATGTATCACGGGATGATGATCGGGTTTTAGGACTATATGATAGTCATTTTTAAAATGTCCTATGCGATCAAACTGACTTGCGTAAGCATTTTTTAAATCGTCGACGGAGTTAATCGGATCTTTCTTTTTTTGTATGGTGCAGTGGAGGCTTATCAGCTCCAAGTCTCTGAGGGAGGGTAGTCCTATTATGGTGGGACCCTCTGTTGTTACTACAAAAAATTTTAGAGTTCTCCACTTGTCTTTGTGTCCGCATTGTATGCAAATTGATCCGTGCTGTATTATGTTGGAGCCGTTGTACGCCGTCAGAATGGTGTGCTCTTTTTTTGTGGAGCCTGGAATGGGTTGTCCTAAGTCATCAACTCTGTCTGGAAACATGTTACGAAATGTTCGCAGGGGAAGCGTATTTCCTTCTGCACCTGTGTCCACTTTTGCCTTGAGTAGATGGGTGCCTGTTCGGTCGGGAAGCTTTATTTTTAGCTCTGTGATGATTTCAGTCCGCTCATCTTTTGGCTGCTGAAAAGCATCAAAGCTTAACTGCTCAAATTCTCTATACATCTCCATAGGCTCGGAGTTCACTGAATATATTCTGTTGTTTCGTTTTTTTTTTTTTTCTTGTGTCTGTTTTTGGCTGTGTGTCGCCCTTGCTTGGCTGTATTTTCGTGTGCTCTCATTTTTGTTAGTGCACATTTTTGCCCAATGGTTTCTCTTTCCACACGCTGAGCATGTAGTGCCCCAGGCTGGGCATTTTTCTTTTTGGTGAGTGGTTCCACACTGTCGACACTGGCTTTTTTTTATTACGTTTATTACTTGTCGGTCGTCTCCAATTTCAGCCATTTGCTTCATGTGGTTGAGGGATGCTTCGTGCAATCGTCCTGGTTGATTGAAGTGTTCAGCTATGGGGGAATAAGGGTTGTTTTGGCGTATGCTTAGTTTATGATTATTATAACGGAATCTAAAACTGTTTCTAGATTCACCAATATATCTATTATTTGGACATATTGATAACAGAAAATATATTATATTTTGGCTGTCACAGGTGAGGCATGGTGGGTGTAATTTGATGTTAGTGTTGGGTATAGAAAATACTGTATCGTTTACTAAATGTTTGCAAACTAAACAACGAGATTTAATTCCCTGATAGATTTGTATTTTTTAGATATTTGGTAGAGGTGAGGATTGAAGTAGTATTCTTTGTACTTGGATTAAAACGGATGGAACATTAAGAACTGACACAGAAGGCAGGGTAAGGTTTTTAACCTAACCATTTTATTATTGGAGTGCCGTGGAGCGGAAGTACCTAAACTTTTATCTTTTTATTAGAGAGGACTTATCTATGGGAGATAACTCATATTATGACAAGGATAGCTGATAGGTTGGGTGTTTGTTTCATTGCATTTATGGGTGGTTTATTGAAAATGTCTGATTTTTTTTTTGTTTGGTTGGATGTTCTTACAAGGACATTTTTAAATTTTGAATAAGTGTGTGGGAATATTGATTGTGGTTAAAAATCATGGTAATTCGGTTGTTGTTTTTTCTTTTCTTGTATGTGAGAAGTGTGTTACGATTTATGTCGATGGTTTTATTTAGTGCTTCTTTTATTATTTTTATTGGGCATTTACAATTTAGAAATTTCTTTGTTAGGTTGTTAATGTTGTATAGAAAATCTAGATGGTCTGAGCATATGCGTTTGATTCTTAGAAATGAACTGTATACGATAGATTTTTTTTTAAGGGGATGACAACTGTTAAAGTGTAGGAATTTATGTTGGTTTGTGGGTTTGTTGTATAGACAGGTGGAAAGTGTATGATTGTTTAATTTTATCATGACGTTTAAGAAAGGGACGGATGTGTATGAGTACTCCATGGTAAATTTAATTGTATTGTGGAAGTTGTTGCAGAAAGTAAAAAAGTTTTTTTAATTTTTCTAATCCATGAGTCCATAATAAGAAAATGTCATCAATATATCTAAAATAATGTGATGTTTTATATTCTGAATTGTCTAGTATCTTCCTTTCTAGAATGTGCATAAAGATATTGGCATAACTAGGTGCCATTTTCGTGCCCATTGCTGTGCCACTAATCTGTAAATAGTGTTTGTTGTTGAATTTAAAATTATTATGTGTTAAAATGAAATTTATTAATTGGCATATATCTGTGATTTGGTTGTTAGGTAATTTGCTGTTACTAAGGAACTCATGGCAAGCTGATACTACATGTGGAATGTTCGTGTACAGAGACGTAAAATCCATCGTTACTAGGATATTATCATCGTGAACTAAGTTAATGTTTTGTAATTTGTTGAGAAAGTCAGTAGTGTCTCTAATATAACTAGGTATGCCAGGCAATAAAGGTTTTAGGATATTGTCTATGTACCCAGATATATGTTCTGTGAAGGTGCCAATGCCTGATATTATGGGTCTGCCAGGAGGTGCGATTTTAAGGGTTTTTGAAATTTTATAGATATTCTCTTCATTATTTGATTGTTTAGCTTGATGTGGGTTGGATGAAGAGGTGTTAGGGTGTTTTTCTGAAATTATTTTGGGGAGTTTATGTAGTTTTTGGATAGTGTAGGATGTTGCTGTTTTAGGGTTCTCAGGAATAAGAGATTTTATTTTATTTTTTATGTTGTGGTTCAGGTGTGGTGATACCGACCGAGCAAAAGCGAGGAACCGGATGTGGGCTCTATACCGACTAAAAAGCAAATGAATAAAACTCGTCGTGCGCATCCGAGTTCGCGCAGATGTTCCGGTTGAAAAATAAAAATTAATCAAATATCAAATTTCCATTTCGCGAGCCTACGCGAATTTTATTTACCAGCCAATGGGAAGCCCGGAATCAAATACAAGCGTGAAATTCAAAACGAGCTGTTTGATCCAAAAAGCGGATATAAAAAGCGGAGACAAAAAGCATCGTCAGACAGAAGGACAGACAGGCTAGAGTAACCAGTGTCTCCCCTTGACTTAAGTCGAGCGTCTACTATGCTGGCCTCTCTCCTTCTCCCTGTCTCAAAAGTACTTACTGACCTCAGGAGTGACCTCTTCAAAGATATTCCTCACAAACCAATTTACTGACTTACGGACCTTAGAAGTGGCAACTTCAAAATGAACATTCCTTACATACCTCTGCTCTCCACATTCCTAAGCCTTTTATCTCTTTCAGTTTATATTTGTCATGAACACTTTAACCTCCGTTGGACCTATCCTTCAAACATTACTTTAATTGTAAAACATTAATTGACATGTGTATGTATATAAATGTTATTTTATACTCTAATTGCCTTTCTTGATTTTATAATCATTTTATGACTTATGACTATCTTCCACAAGGCCAAATTCCGTTAACCTGCAACGGTATACAATTACCCTTCACTAGAACGGAATCCTACTACAACTACAAGCGGAAAAGATAAGATACACGCTATACAGGTTCTGAGAAGTGATAATTCTGTTTTGTAAGTGCTAGTCGAATCTAGAGGTAAGGGTACATAGAATCTGTTATTTTGAAGTTGTGATTCTGCTTCTTTAATATAGTTGTTAGTGTCTAAGATGGTTATAGCTCCGACCTTATCGGCTGGTACGATAATTATGTCTCGGTTGTTTTTAAGTGTCTAGATGGCTTGGTGTTCTATTTTGGATAAGCTTGTGTTTTTTATTTGGTGTCCTTTGTTTTTTAAGAAGTTATCCATGTGTTGTCTGGCTTTGTTGGCATATTGATCCAAGTGTTAGTTACGTCCGCTTGGTGGAGTCCATAGAGTGTTATTCTTCGTAAGAGAAAGTTTGGAGCATGATTGGTTAGCGCTGTTGTCTGTAGTAGAAGTAGATTTGTTGTCTGAGAAATATTCTTTTAGTCTCAGTCTACAAAGGTATTTTTCCATATCGTAGCAAAGGTTTAGAGGGTTTGTGGTTGCGAGGTGCAGAATGATACATAAGTATATATATTGGATATTATACTCCACTGGAATTAGATCTCTTTCGGATTCACTCTAAATGTCGGTCCGATATGAGCATTAAGAAGCAAAACACAAATTAAAAATCGTTTTCTGCGCAGGGTTCGGAGCATTACATCCGGTAAACAAAATCTCTGCAATATACAATCACGAACATTCCCGCCAAAAAAAATATGACTCTGGTAGCCACAAGATTTGCTTAAAGTAATCTTGTAAACTTGACACCAGGCGTGCTGTCACCTTCGCTGCCATGATCGCCTCTCTCGCCACACCGTTGTGGTGATACCAAGCAAAGGGAAGGACTGGATGTTTGCCCTCGGAGGTCCAGAAAGCAAGTGACCAAAACTGATCTTTGCGCACCCGGCTTCACGCATATGTTCCGGCAGAAAACCAAAAATTAATAAATATCAAATTCCTTTTCGCGGGCCTACGCGAATTTTAGTTATCGTCCAATGGGAAGCCCAGAATTAAACACGGGTGTAAATTCTTTTCAAATGACCTGCTGGGACCCACAAAGACAAAATAAAAAGCCGACACAGAAAGCATCGCCAGTTGAGAAAGTACGAGCATAATTAGCACGTCCCTTGACCTCGTCAAGCGATCAAACAATGCTCGCCTCGCCTTTCCCTCTCACCTTCTTCTTCTTCGCTGTCCCCTGAGCTACTTACCTGACCAACGGAGCGGAGACATCAAAGACATTCCTAACTGACAAACGCTCCCCCATACAGACGCACAAACTCTCTTTTCAGCATTTATTGCTATGAACAGTTTAACGTCCTTGGAACCCATCCAAAAAACATTACTTTATTTGTAAAAAAAAAAACTCAATTAATATATGTGTATATATAAATGCTGTTTCTATACTCAATTTAGCTTTCTTGTTTATACCCCCCTTATAGTGGGCTATCTACTAACGAGGCCAAATTCAGTTAATCTGTTTCAACACACAACTACGTTTCACTAGAACGGATAACCCACTGTACCGTAACCTCATCCAAGCTTCACTCACCCGACTCTTCAGACGCAGAGTGCAACCAACAAACCAGCTGTGACAACGGCTTGCCAACCCACTACGACACCGTCAAAGTGAGTAATAACACCTCAACGTCTTCACTGTCCAGCTTCAGACTTCTCTCGTTGTCACTACTGTGACTACGTGTCCGTTGACCTCTCATTCAACTAGAATCCATTTAGAGACATTCTGCTTGATAAACCTTTACTATCAACTCTAGATCTCCATCGCGACTCCGTTTGATCTCCCATTCGACCGATTTTAACTTCACTATCCACTTCAGGTTTCCCCTGTCGTCACCACCGTGTCTCCGTTTCATTTAATCTCCCATTCGATCAGAATCCAACAGAGACAGTCCACTGCCAACCCGTCAACGCACGCCTTATGTCGGCAAATTCGTGATTCCTCCAGACTCGTTCCGCTCGCAATCTTGTATTGGCAAAGTTAGACTCGTTGTTTCACTAACCACTTCGAGCTTTCCTCGCAGTCACCCACCCACCTCGGCAACTAACTCGCCAACGCATCTTACCACAAATCAACACACCACCATGAACGCAATCGATCAACCCACCTTACCAGACTTTACTACGAATCATCTCTGCTGGCAACACAGTTCGGCTTTTTCAATACCTCCGTCTCATCACACGACCGCCAGCCCATCAAACATCTCATCAGTGTCGATTTCGACTCTGAAGAAGGGCGCGCGTTCACCCCAGCCAGCAACACTCCATTTGGCTTCATTAATCTATTCTAGACCTACATTCTGACACGAACTATGACCTCGACCAACCAACCCAAGAAATCGGCCAACTCCCTCTCCTAACGACAACACCCTTACACCTAATTGCTTTCCTTACCAACAGTAACAAAAGAACTACATATTAACAATTTCTGCAACCTTTTACACAACTATGTATATATTCTGAATTTTGACCAATACATGTTGTCGAAATTTGAATCCCTATTTGTTTCTTTCCTTAGCAACCAAACAATCGTTACAACATGTCTCAATTTTCTATTAAAATTTGAATTAAATGTTCTCTGAATTTTCAATGTTAAATTTATTTCTTTTTGTATATGAGACATTTATTTATGAGACTGGGATTTTGTCCACTTTTGGGATAAGACGCTGGGTTTTTGTCATGGATTTGATAGAATAAGACAATTTTTCCAGCAACCTTATTCATTAGCAATGTAATAGAACACTTGATGTAAGGAGTAAACTTGAAATTCAGGCGACATTCAAAACATGAAACCGTTCAGCGTGACTGAATTGTATCTGGATTTTGGTTTGTTTTTCTTTTAGGTGACAAATAAAAAAAACTGTTATAATAATTACACAAAACCTAGAATGTAGTAATGGTATAGGGAGCTCGATCATGTTTATTAAATTGGCCTTGTGCCGAACATAACAAAACACCCCACAAGTTAAGATATCATCAGAAGGTTAGAAAGAATAAAAGTGTTCTGTTTGTATGTTTAGATGGAAATTTATTTACAGAACAGAATAATATCAATTTGTAGGAAGTGAAAGTATTAGCTGTATAAATGTATAGTACGTATATAGAAAGTATAGTTAAATGACTCCATAGTTCCTTGTTGTAGCGAAATGTGTGTATGCAGAAAAAGAAAGTCTGTATTAATTTCTTTTTGCGGACGGCGAGAAAGTGAAAAGAAAGAATAGAATTGCACTTATCGACGTTAATTTTTAGAAGTCAGTTGAAGTGTCTTATTGTTATCGTTGTTGTCTTTTTTTTTTTTTATGGCGAAAATGTTGAGGACGAAGAAGAGATAAAGAAAAACAGCACGCAAGAAGGAAAGAGAGAACGAATGTATGTCGACGAAACGTTATGTCTGTTTCAGAGGCTTGAAATTTCTCCCTTATATTGTGGCGATGTCTTATCTGATATCTGCTCCGATCTGACTGATTCCACTTTCTTTTTCTGTTTATATCAAAAAACTTTTTCACAGGCTTGTTAACTCCCCTCAAGGACACAGTGCCCAATGGATATAGTTTCAGTGACTTGACCCAAAAAGTTGTAAGTTCAATATCAGACTACAGCAGTGGTAAACAAATAACTTAAAGAATTAAGTGAAAGGGAGATAACTATATGGCTACCAGAAGTGGCATATCTCATGGAATAAGAATGATATACTCCAGTGATCATAACAAATGGTTCGAAATTTCTAGCACTTGAAGAAGGCCAGAGTTTACAACGGCCGAAATGTTGTAAACATGGCAAAAAAGATGGGGACAATAGACCGAACAATGTAACTAGTGTAACTTCTCTCAATTTTATAAATCGGTCCCCTTTCATTGGTTAGAAAATAATTCACACAGGATCGCGAATTTGGCTTCGACTTTTTTTTTCAGTATGGAGTCAATCCTTTTTCCTATTGGTCAAAAATAGGTACCTCCACTCATTTTCGATAACTAACTTTTAAATTGAATTTTTAAAAATAAAAAAGTTTTCTTGAAATTTTTATTTTAGTTTTAATTTTCCAGTAAGCAAAATACTCTGGTGTATTTCAAACAGAAATTATATTGATTGGAATCTAAAATTTTTCATTTTTTTTTTTTTTTTACAATTTTTCGGCCATTTTTGAGCGATCAGCACATTTGTAAACAAATTCTATGTTTAAAAAATCTTGTAAAAATATACATTTGGGGCACATTTGGAAAATTAGCAAATATAATATTAAATTAATCTGATTTACACAAGTATTACTTAGTTATAGCATGAAATTTAGAATAAAACTATTTCTTAAATAAAGAGTTCAATTTTCTGACCTTTCCTCCGTATTTGAAATGTGATGAGAGCTTGACAGATGCGAGACAAGATAAGTAAGTATAATGGCGATCATAAGTGACATAATTGTACAATTTTTTTTCCTGTACGGGGAAGAAACCATAAAACACATGACGTTTTAATGTATACATAGAAATTATCATATAAAAAAAATTCAAATACACACAAAAAAAAATTAAAAACTATTTAAAAAATACGATGACATGACGATTTGTATTAAAATTATTAATTTTCGATTAGTAAATATAATCTTCACTTAATGAGTTAATAAACTAACGACAACAAATCTTTGAAGTTTTTTAAAATATTTTTAAACTTTATAAATTATTATAATTAAAAAAAATGAAAACAATTCTTTTAAAATTTCGTTGTTAATCGACATTTTTTCTGTCTTTATTATTTATTTAAAGCAATTAAAAGCTTATAAAATAAATAATGTCATAGTTTTATTGCATTCTTGTTTTCTTATTGGGAGCAGATTTTTGGGAATAAAGGTAAACGCAAAATGTTTTTAAAAAATAATAAATTTACATTCTCCAATAAGTCCTGCGTTTAATTAATAATTTAAGACCAATTTTCTCAACAAAATTTAATTTTTTAAAATATCATGAATTTACGTAGAGTGGGGTAACAGATGTAAAAAAAATATTTTTACCAAGGTATTTTTTAATAATAATTTCATGCATTTGTAAATAAGTCCCGAAATTTTCATTAAAATCTGACAATAATTTGTTTTTTGCAAGAATAAATTAATCTCATTTTCACCGGAAAAAAACTGCTGAGTTTTTACATTTTCTATTGTAAACTCTCGTAACGATTTGGTTACCTGCTGACGATAATCAAAACAAGATTTCTTTCCCAAAATTTCGATGTAAAAAGTTCGTTTTTATTAAGTCTGGGGCCTTCTTTAACAGTTATCTAAGAACATAAAGACATTTCCAAAACAATTTCTGAGTATTATTCATTTTTGATTGAACTTATTTTTAGCAGTCGAAGAGAGGCAACTCTTGACTATTTTTCCATGGTTAAATGCATGCCTTTTTCTATCAACATTGAATGGTTGTAATTTTGTTAATACATGCTGTTACAATTGTCGTTGGTTATTCTTTTCATGGGTCTTCTTGTGTGATGTTTTCTAATCCTAAATTTAAATGAATGTATGGGTTTCTAGTAGGTCCACCACATTAATACTTATTTATACTTCCTTTTACTAGGAAATACAAACTTTAAGCAATTCTCCGAAAAACAAAACTGAAAAGAAATTTTAAAAGTTGAGAATTTCTCATTAGTGTAATAATCAGAGTAGAAAACTCCCAGCTCTCTCAATAATTGATTTACATCTTTTAGTTTATTTGGTAAGAATTCATTTTTTTGTGAAAATCCTTGACTTGACAATACATCTGGAACACTGAACAGTTATAGAGAAATAATTACTGACCAAAAAAGTAAGTAATTTCGTTTTTTTAATGGTTATTACTTTTCATAAAATTACTTTTCATATATTATCTACTTCACTAGTAGTTGCAACAGGGCCGATGTGCAAGGGTCTCGTACCCCCACTTCTCATGCTATGAGATAGGCCCCTTCCCACTCTACATCTCAATATTCATAAGGTGTTTGTATGAAATACAATTTTTTTAGCCTAATTCAATAGTAATGGATCATATTCAATATAGATGAACTTTTAATGAGAAACATTGAAGATAGATACAAACAAACAATAATTCTAAATACAAAAATTAGTAAACATGTCATCATTCCATCTTTTGTTGATTTAAAATTTAACAATGTTTTGCAGCAGTAGTAAATTTGAGGTTTTTCTTATTAAAAAGTTTAATTTTAACACATTAAACAATCAACGTGAATAATGAAATAGTTCCTTGTCTTTTCGAGACTTAGTATGAAAAAAAAAACAAATTCATTGATTCGGACGAAAAAAATCCGCGAAAATGTTACTTCGGCGGACCAGAAAGAGACTACCACCACCTTTAAATTTTTGTTTTCCTTTTTTCTTTTTTTTCTTTTTTTCTTTTTACTTTTTTCAGAGCAGTCTTCTTATCGGTTATTACATAAAGTTTCCGATTATCAAAAAAAATTCAATATTTAAACAATTTTAGAGGGTAGGCTCACTTTCTCATACAAAACGTTAGTAAAATCGATCCTCCATTTTGGAACCACTCGCATTGGGGGTCGCTTTGTTTTGTTTTTTTGGGGACGAGCTGTTGTTCTTGTTTTTGTCTTTTTCAAGTTTTCTTCAGTTCTTACGGTGGCATATTCCTCGGAAACTCCAAGAATGTTTTTATTCAAAAATTTCACAAAGGATTCAGATGCGCAAGCAATAAAGTTAATTGCACATGATTTTTTACTATAAGGTTGTAAAATTGTTTAAATGTGAAATTTTTACGATTTTTTTGTCAATCGGAAAGTTTAGGGTTTAATCGATAAGATTGCACTGAAAAATGTAAAAAAAAAAAATGATAAACAACCAATTTACAGGTGGTGGTAATGTCGTACCGGCGAGTGATTCCAAAATGGAGGATCGATTTACTATAACGTTGTATGAAAAACTGAGTCCCCCCTTAAAATTGTTGAAATATTAAAGTTTTTCCCAATTATTTTTGTCAATCGGAAAGCTTAGGGTGTAATCGATAAGATTGCACTGAAAAAAAGGAAAAAAACAACAAATTTAAAGATAGGGTAGTCTTCTTCAGGTCTGCCGTTTTATCCTTTAATAGTTGTGTTTAGTTTAATTTGTAAAGTAAATAAATGTAGGTAGAAAAAAAAATCAAATGTTGATAAGATAGCGCAGGTCGCAAAACACTGGTCGGGGCCTCTAATCAAGGCTCCCCAACCGGTCTGGGGTAGTACACGCCGGTCCGGAATAATAGTATTAGAACCAGAAGTAAATGAGCAACATGTTCTTATTTGAGGGATTTTCTGCAACTTGTTCATTCGTTTTCTGTTAAAATGACATTTAGTTCCACGTAAAGGAAGTTTTACTATTACGATCGACGACGAGAAAAAAAAGAAAAGAAAAATTATCACATGACACTGACAGGAAATTCATTTTACTTTCAGTTTTGTTGCCAACTACGAAATTAACCTGCTTCGTTGTTTTTCCAACGGTAATTCTTTTTTCTTCTTCATTTCTTTCTATTTGAATTTTAAATATATATTTCTTATTTTTCAATTTTTATTTTGATAACTGTGTCATCGTGAAACAATTCTTTAATGACGAAAAACCCTCTCGGAGTTTAAAATCTATTTTTAAAAATTACCTTTTTTTATTTATTATTTTGTCTCAGTTTTCTTCTCGTAAAACTTTTTTGTAAAAAAAATAAAAAAAGATACATTTTCGAAAAAGTTCAATGAATCAACTTCTCTTTACACAGTAACTAAATCTCTCACGAACTATTATTGCATTAAAAATAAAAATGTAAAACAATGTTTTCATTATTTTCAAAATTACCAAATTTGTAACTAAAATAAAAAATAAGTTTACAAGTTTACTGCACTTTTTTTCCCATTAAGGAGTTTAATCGTTTTACACTCGCTTAAATAAAGAATAATTAATAAATTAAATTATCTTATTGTTAGTTATTAATTGGAAATTAATAACTTACCCATTTCAGGTTTCGGAAAATGAGACTAAATAAAACTTAATTTTGAGTAGAACAGTTACCTCAATTCTACGAATCGCGTTGCCCTTTTGAATGTAAAAGAAAGATTTTTCCCGTCACCCTCAGTAGAAAATAGTTACTATTAGTATTATAATTAATTTGTATGTGTTTAGTTAAAAATAATAATTAGTCATTAAGATTCGTTTACGAACACGTAGATAGATTTTTTTACTTTTTACAAATATGAAAAAAAATTACTTTGGAATTTGGATCGGATGAATTTTTAACTTCCTCATCAGCCAACTTAAAAAGCAAGTCGACGTATAACTTTTTTAGTTTAAAAAATCTTCGAGTATCTACAGTCGCAACTGGAAGTTTGCCGCTGCTTGAAATTTGAAAACCTTTGAGTTTGTGTTTGATAATAACATTTTGGTTATTTTAATCAGTTGCTTGAACGATAAACGTTATCTCGTGTTTAAAAAAAAAATCCGCCAAGTTTCTATTATAACGATAAACAATTGTAAAAATACACTTAGTTGCGATAAGTTAATTTCTAATAACAAAAAATGAAATTTTCACTTGCTTTATTTTTAAAAAAAAAACGCTAAAAAAAATTGCGAAAGGGTAAAAAAAGAAAGAGAAAAACTTTTAAAAAGTCAATGATGCTTTTCAGCTTTTCTGAGAAAAGCATTGAGTTTTTTTAAGAGAAAACTTTTAAAAAGGTCAATGATGCATTTATGAGAAAAGCATCATTGACCGTCTTTTTTTTTTTTAATAACAATTTTTCGCGAAACATTAGTTTTAAACTCTTCTTTGAAACGAAGAACGTTTGTAAAAAGAAGAAAAACATAAAACACAGTATAAATTTTGACATTTTTTTCGTGTTCTCGCCTTTTGCTTTAACTTTTTTTTTATTGGTTCTTCTCGGAAAACTTGAAGGGAAATTTTTCGGGCAAAATCTTACAAAAATATAATTTGTTTGCTATCATAATGGGATTTTAATGATTTTTTTTTTTTTCAGCGTTGATTTTTTGGTAAATTTTTTATTTGTTCCCCAAAAGGCCTTTTACCCCTTCAAATCTTTCCAAAACATCCTTATATGTGCAAATGTAAATGCTGAACTCAAATCGATAATTGTTTATTGACGAAACCTACCTCTTTTCAAGTTTAAGACTAGAAAATTATGGAACTTCTTGTCGCTGTCTATCTCACCCCGTAACCACGCTTCAAAAATGGGATTCACTGCAGAATGACTTCACGCGTAGTTTGTCGATTTTTCGTCCTTTTTACTTCTTTTTTGCAATTGCTACGCGGAAATTGAGTTCCGAAACCAAACAAATCGCGGAGTAATTGCTCAAAGGAAGTAAATAGGCCGAAATAAGTATCTTACGCCTCCAGTCATTCAGCGGTGAATCAGATATGAGAACGGTGGTAAGGGGTGAGATATAGTTCGATTTTATTTTTTTTTTTCTGGTCGATAACTTGAAAAAAGGTAGGTTTCTTCAGTAAACAGTTATCGATTTGAGTTCAGCATATACATTTGCACGGAATTAAGCATGTTTTGGAAATATTTGATGAGGTAAAGGTCTTCGGGGAACAAATCAAAAATTTACCGATTTTTTTTTTTTCAAAACTATTGTTTTTCGTTATTATCACAATAACATTAAAGAAAAAATCTCTCGCTCCTTAGTAATGTTTCTGTTTTCTAATTCTTCCCACTCAGTAAACCCTCTTTAATATGTTACTTGCCTCCGTGATTAAGAAATACTTTTATTCTAAATTCCATGCTATAAGCAAATGCGGACCTGAAGAAGACTACTACCACCTTTAAATTTGTTTTTCTTTCTTTCTTTCTTTTTTTTTCTTTTTTTTTTTTTTTAGTGCAATCTTATCAGTTACACCCTAACTTCCGATTGACAAAAAAAAATTTGGAAAAATTTCAATATTTCAACAATGGTGGGGGGGGGGGCTCAGCTTTTCATACAATGTTATAGTAAATCGATCCTCTATTTTGGAACCACTCACTAGTACGACCACCTGTAAATTAGTAAATTATCCCCCCCCCCCCCAAGTTGTTTAAATATTGAAATTTTTTCAAATTTTTTTGATAATTGAAAACTTTAATCGATAAGACTGTGCTGAAAAAAGTAAAAAAAAAAATGAAAAACAACAAATTTAAAGGTGGTGGTAGTCTCCTTCAGGTCTGCCTAAGCAAATAATACTTCTTGTCTCATGTCAGAATTTAGCTTTAAATTTGCTAATTCTTCAAAAATAATTTGTCACAAATGTATTTTATTTTTGCAAGATTTTTAAAACCGAGAATTATTTTTTGTTTACAAACTTGTCAATCTGTCAAAAAATGGACCAAAAAAAAAATAACTTGAAAACTCTCAGTTAAAATTCCAATCACTATAATTTCTATTTGAAATACACCAAAGTATTTTGTTTGCTGGAAATAGTAAATTTTAAAATTTAGCTTTCAATTAATGCTGAAATTAAAGCTTCAAGAAAGAATTTTTCTTTTAAAAATTTACTTTCAAACTTAAGTATCAAAAATAAGTAGAGATACCTAGTTAATTCATATTCTTTTATTTTTATAATTTTATTAGTGCTCTTTCATCTTAATTTTTTTCTCATATATTCTTACTTTCATCGTTACATCTTAGTGGCTTTATTGTCTTCTTGCTTTGGGGTAAAATGATTTTTAAAAAAGAATATATTAAGAAGAGAAATTATGTAGATATTGATGGAATTTTATTGATTGGCAACTAAGACGACTTATTATAACTGTGGTTAAGGTTATATATATGTTTATTTAAAAATTGAAATATTAAAAAAACGGAAAGAAAGTGAGTCAACAACAATGGTTTGACCCTCAACAACAGAAATGTTTTTCAAATTTCGAACAGTTATAGAGCTGGAATAGTAACTATTTTACATCTCTATGTCAAAGGGTTCCTAAGATATGACTTTTGCCAAAAAAGTGAATTATGGAGAATAATCATAACTTTAAATATCAATATCTCAGTTATTTTTTCACCTCCAAAACTAAATTGTAGACAATTTTACATGGCTAGATAAGTCTAGAGAGAAAAAGAACAACTCAGAATTCAAAATCATAACTATTATTGAATTTTTTTTATGAAATTAATATTTCACTATGAGATAAATTTATGTAGGTACCTCCACTTATTTTCAATATCTAAATTTTAAAATGAATTTAAAAAAAAGTTTTCTTGAAACTTTTATTTTAGATTTAATTGAAAGCTAAATGATTAAATTTACAATTTCCAGCAAGCAAAATATTCTGGTTTATTTCAAACTGAAATTATATTGATTCAAATCTAAAATTTTGAGATGTTTTTTGAATTTTTCAATTTTTTGGCCATTTTTGAGCGGTCGACAGATTTGCGAAGAAAAGTTAATTTTCTGTTTTAAAATTCTTGCAAAAATAAAATATACATCTGTGACACATTATTTTTGGAAAATTAGCAATTTAATGTTAAATTAATCTGATTTACACAAGTATTACTTATTTTGCATGAAATTTAGAATAAAACTATTTTTAAACACAGAGTTGACCTTTCTCATCTATCCACTATAAGTGTTGACAGATCGAGATAGAATAAACATATGATGATTACAAGTGACATAATTGTACAAATAATGGGAGTAACTCTGAAACACAATAATCTTTTAATTTACACATAATAATTGCCATACAAAAAAGACTTCTAATACACACGAAAAAAAATTGAAAACTTTTCAATTTTCAATTAGTTAATATAGTCTTCACTATGTAACCTGCCAGCATAATGCCTACAAGAATTGGAAATATTTAAGAAATATTTTTGAAACTTTATAAATTATTACAATTAAAAAAGAAAAAATGAAAACAATTCTTTTAAAATTTCATTATTAATTGAAAAATTATTTTTTTTCTTCAGACTATAATGTCTGACATATTATTTAAAAGCATTTAAAAGCTTATCTAATTAATTAATGCCATAGTTTTATTGCAATTTTTTATTTTACTATTCAGAGCAGATTTTCAGTAAAGGAGTCTAAATGGTTTTAAAAAATAATACATGATTTACATTCTTCAATGTGTCCTGCATTTATCTAATAAAACCATTTTTACCTACAGAATGTAATTTTTTGAAATTTCATGAATTTACATAGAGGGATGTAAAAAAAATATTTTTACCAAGATTTTTTTCAAAATAATAATTATAAAAATAGTTTCATTCATTTGTAAATAGGTCCTAAAAGTTTCATTAAATGCAACAATTATTTGATTTTTGCTAGAATATCCAAATTAATGTTTGTCACTGGAAAAAAAGTGAGTTATGTAATATTATGTTTTCCATTGTAAACTCTCGTTTTACCAAAATTTTGAACATGTTAGAAATGATTAAAAAATTTTGAAAAATAATTTTAAAATACTCTGATCTTTCTTCTTAATAATAACATAAACATTTTGATGGGAAAAGTTTGTTTTTATTAATTTTGTAACCTTTTTTCTTCATACTGTGCTGTTTTTTCGGTGATTTAGCGGAGAGATGTTAGGATGTGCATAGTGGTGCAGTGGATATCGGCTCGGAACGAGAAATCGGGGAGCCGAGTTCGAATTCCATGCATTCACTTACGTGCAAATACCCTTGGGAAAGGTATAAATCCGTCTCTTCCTTCCAGTTATGGGTTAAATAACAGGACAGATTGGGTTCTATAGCCTTGGTCGGTAACCAGTCTACCGCAGAAAGCAATGGCAACCTACTGCGGGATAATCTTCTGCCCAGTCAGTCATGTCTCTTTTGAGACATGATCGCCCAAGTGTGTATCACGTATGGCACTTAACTGACTGAATGGAGAGACATTAAATTACATCACTTAGCATCCTCCATAATTTACCACATAATTATGTCACTTAGAATCCTCCATCATTTACCTTGACATTTCAGTTAACTTGATGAATATTCATGAGCATCTCTTAAATTTAAATGTTTTGAAAAACTAAGAACATTTTTACTTTTGTTTATAAATACTTGTGAAATAAAATACAAACCTCACATTTGCCTTGATAAAGACCATGAGAGGATAAAACATTTGGCTAAGATAAGTCTTTCTTTTTTCTTTATTTATATAAGTAATCTAGTCAATCAGTTAAGTGCCATATGTGAAACATGCTTGGGCGATCATGTCTCGAAAGAGACATGACTGACTGGGCAGAAGATTATCCCGCAGTAGGTTGCCATTGCTTTCTGTGGTAGATTGGTTGCCTGCCAAGGCTATAGAACCCAATCTGTCCTGTTATTTAACCCATAACTGGAGGGAAGAGATGGATTAATACCTTTAAATTCATAAAGTCATGGTACCAAAAATGAAAGCTCATTAGAACAATTAGCATGAAAATATTTATAGAAAAGGCAGAGGGAAGCTACGTTACGACAGTTGAAATGTGACTTTAAAACAATGAAAGAGCTCAGATTTATTGTATTGTTAAACCCCAGTTTTTTTGTTCTTTTTTCACACTTTTAAATTGTCAAGATAAAATTCTTTGTATTGTCAATATAGAGGATTATTGTAACCTTGTTGATTATTGTTGTGACCTAAAAAGTTACTGATGTGTTGTGGTATCACAGCTATATTGTCTTGGCTCTTGGTATATTACTTCGGTTACTCATGGATTTGTAGTAATAATTATTACTATGAGGTGATATTCTGGTATCTTGCTATTTGCACGATAGTTATTCACATACCTCACAAATAGTAATGTATTAAGAGGTTCCTCCTAATAATACGTAATATCCTCTCTTGGGCGTCGTCCTGAGTAATCTACTCAAGGACTAAATGGTAATATCACACTGAACTCTACTACTCGGCTGTAACTAGTACGACTGCTGCCGCTACTCTTAATCTGGTTAATCCACCCAGTTAATCCACTTGGTTAGTTCTCGGTTGATCTGCCCAGACTTCTGTCTGGTGCTTAATGTAGGTTACTGTGTAATCATCCTTTCTTATAGTTTTATTTGTTATCTGACGATCAGCATTCAGCCACATGTCAGCATTGTCACTTCTTTCTACATGACAAGGATGAAGACAGAATGTCTCTTTGTGGGTAAGGGAAATGATGTGGAGGATGAGGAGTGTTAGTAGGACATGGAATTGATGCATGTACCAGTTCAGTTGACCGAGGTCACTGGTGGTGATATTGACTTGTCCACTTGCCTGCAACAGTCAACAGAGTGGATCATGACTTGCACAGGAGTTTCAAGTATCACATCGAACTCACAAAACAAATCTAAACTTATTTATAAATGGAACTTTGTGTGTGTGTGTCTGTCTGTCTGTCTGTGTGTCCGTTACCTATAGACTCCGAAACGGCTGAAACAATTTTCTTGAAAATTTACACAGTTGTACTATAAGCATCTGCAAGTGTTCTTAGCTAGGTTTTGTGTCGAGGTACCCCTGATAAATATCGAAAATCAATAATCGAAAAAATCGGGTTATAGAAGGAGTGGTCTGATTTTAATCAAATTTGATACACTTATAGACAAAGACATAAGAAACGAAATTCAGAAGTTTCAAGGTTGCAGTTCTTACAATAGTGCAGAAAATCGATAATATATATATAAAAGGCAAGATGTTTGTTTGTGTGTCTGTTTATCTGCCTGTATGTCTGTATTTTTTCAGCCATTTTATTTTAGTTTTTGCTTCGGGTTTGGCTCTAAATAGGTATAATTGTAGTTCTTAGTCTCAGCCATGTTACCATTTACTCAGAGGACTTATTTAACCTTCAAAATTCAGTTTACAACAAAAAAAACTTATTTGATATTGATACCAGGAAATCAAAATTTGACTTACATCCATTCATTTTTCTTTCAGTCTACGGTTTCACTTTAACTGGAAGCAACTATTGCTTTTTAGTCTTTCGTGCCAACGTCCAAAGAGTCTGAGCTCTAGGACCATGGATTAGTTTTAAAGCTTTCATTACACCCGAGTAACGCCGGGCTATACTGCTAGTTCCCTAATAAAAAATATAAAAAAGGAATCCAATTATGAACATTACCACTAAAGCAAAAGGCATGACAAAAACACAGAGAGCGACATTTTTATTTTTGCTTTCTACACATTCACATCTGGTTAACAAGTTTTGATGTAGAGTGAATCAGAAAGAGATCTAGTTTGAAGCAGAATATAATAATTTAATAAATTTTATTTTGTTTACCAAAATAAGGCACAGATAGAAACTTCTAATAGTAACTCTTAGAGACCATATATGTCATTAATGGTTGGCTACTCATATCCAAGAATATCTGTCTACTTGTGTGGCTAGTTAATCCCTGTTGCAAACACCTGCTCAGGCACATTTGTGTTTGTTCGACACCCACAGAGTCAACCTGTGATTTATACTGCAACTATGCTGAGTGGACCTTAGTTAGAGTTTATGGCAGAGAGCGCATTATCTAGCATGAACAAGGCCAGACACTCAAACCTTCAGTCACAATGACTTTTGACTTCATGCTAGCACGGCCATCAATAACTCCCAAAGAGGCCTGTGTACCCAATTTCATGCACAAGGCTTGTTGTATGGTTTTCAGGCACTTTCCAAACATGCTACATGATGGAATCACCTCCTCCAGACCAAAAACATCAAGAAGTTACCTTTCTGACAAATCAACTTTGATAAGATTTGAATCCAGACCTCATAGTCAGAAAGCAAACATTCTAACCACTCGGTCACCTCCCCAAATATGCTATTATCTAAGGATTAAATATACAATGTTGTAGTGAATATTAAAAATGTCTATTATTTATTTTCTAATTTTTATCATTATTATTTCAGTTTAAAGAATGTCTGAGGGTGCCGAGAACAATATGTATGAGACAGTTATGGAAAACACACAACAGCAAGATATGACAGCTAACTTCATGCAAGTTACTCCTGCAGTTTCATCTTTTCTGAAAAGCCACAGGAGTATTACATTATCTGCTTTTCGAAACACATTCAAAGAGAACATACATTTGACTGTAATACAAAGTGGAAAGATTCATGTTAAAGCTTCCAGTAATACACTTGATATACTGAAAATTATGTTGATGAATGAACCAGTGACACAGAATTATTCTTCTAAGATAAAGTCTTGGTTAATTAAAAACAGTGAATCTTGGCGAACTTTTACCAATTCTTTGATAGAGCAATACATCTTTGCTATTTATACTGAAGAAGATTTCTCCAAGTCCTATATTTTCATAGCCCCACATAGCAGTAAAGAGGTACTCAATAAAATCAATGATTTTCTACAATTATGTGAGACTGAAGACCTTCGAGAAGGTTCAACATCTGAAAATTCTTCACCTGTCTCTGTATACCAACCATTTGCAGATTATCTAATAAATAATGAAAAAATGGCGCTTATTTTGAAAAGTGGAAGACAAAGCTCTTCAAATGTCCCATTTATTGAAATTGATACAAGCAGAGAATCTCAAGAAATTCTAAAATCTAAATTGAAAATGGTTATCAGCCAAAGTTGTTTGCTCAGTGCATCTCAGGCAGAATTGTTTACAGCATGTAAAGATGAAATATTGTCTGATTTTCAAAGAGATTACCAGATAATAGGAAATGTATTTCAACCAAATTCACCAATAAATTCTTTAGTTCTTAATCATCAAACACAGGTAATTTGTATTGTTTGTTCAGAACCTGATTACTGTCCAGTTGACAACATTATTGGTTTGAAATGCAGTTTTTCACCCATTCAATCAGGTAAGTTTCTAAAATTTCTGCATTGTTTTATTTTTATTTCTTATATTATTTTTCAAATAGAATAATCCTTCAATAATAAGGACAATCAAAATATGATATCACTTTCTAAATATTTTTAGAAGTTAAAAAATGAAAATAAAACACCTAAAGTTAAATGAAAAATCCTCAAACAGGCTAGAACATCCAGATCGGTAAGTGTTTCCTTTGTCTACAAGAAAAAATGGAAATCATTAAATACATGAGGAGTGACGTATTACTAAATCAGAGGTATGAAACTACAGTAAATTGCAAAAATATTAAAGAAGTAACCTTACAATCATGCTAAAATTACAAAATCTAAAGTTCAGATCTCTAGCAATGTATTATAGTATTAATCATAGTGCCATGATATTCATTTTTAACTCTCCTTCTAATGTTATTTTTATCTCTAATTTTATCTTTATTTCATACTACAAATTGTGATCTAATTAAGGTTTTGTTTTAAATTAGGTTGTAATTCTACTTTAACAAAAAAAAAATCAACCTACACGTTTAAATAACTCCTACGTCTATGTACATGACTTCACCATCTTTTCAAAGTTTATAGTTTTATACTTGCAAAAACAAATTTTTTATCCACTACCCATTCCAGGCCAGATTGTTAAAATCCCTACCACTTTGCTGATTATACTGTCTCCCACACCCACCACTCTCTCTTCTTTGCCCATTTTCTCTCACTTTCTTCCCCCCTTTTTTCTCACTTTCTTCCCCCCTTTATGCATTTTCTTACTTCCTCCTCTTTGTTAAGCCAAGACTCTGGTCATCAAATGGCTGTATATGACTATATTTTACTTTGAACTTGGCACCTTTCTTTAAGTTTTTCATCAGGTCTCTTTAGTTCCCTCTCCTTCTCTCCCGTTTTCCTCCTTTTGTTTTTTATGTCCTCAATGTCCCTTTTATGATCCCCCTTTCTGGTTTCTCATTTTCCCTACCTCCTTTACCTTGCACACAAAAATTTGACCAATATAAGGAAAGAAATTTCCATCTCTTTTCAAAAATAGCATTTACTACATGATGAGACATTGTCCTTTCAATGTCAAACAAAATGTACACTTTGTAGTAGATTGTAATTTGAGCATGTTCTAAAGTATAATTTAAAATAAATATTCAAAGCTCTATTTCTATATTGAGCACTGTTTTAAATTAATGTTTTGAACGTTGCTAAAATTTTCTTCCTTCCTTACTCATTTGAGATATATTGTAATATAATTAATTTAACTTTTTCTTGTTGTCCTTTCTTCACATTATTTTATATATATATATATATATATATATATATAGGAAAAACTACTAAAAAGTTGTAAGTTTAAAAATGTATTTTTTTGACAGTATTTATTTATTTCTATTATTATATTTGATATTTCAGACCATCCTTGGCCTTTCATCAGAAACAAATGATTTTAAAATTTAAATTAGAAATGTTTTCACGATGAGCATTCGTGGAGAGATTGTTTACATCACGTGACGCAGAAAGCAGCATATTTTCTTTATATTTGTAAACATAAACCTATCTTTAATAATATTTATAAATGTTTTAAAGGAAATTTTTTAAGTGTATCTAAAAAATGTTTAACTATTGAAATATTTATAAAGATTCAAAACACCTAAATCCCTATTTAACCCTAGCATATATGTATTTAATTTCAAAATCCAGTATTTTTCTTTCTTTCTGCGTGAGTATGTAGAACTAAAATCAGAATCTATTAGTAAATATTTGCAGTTTTCTAATGTGTGCCCCGGTTGATTGAAGTGTTCTGCTATGGGGGAATATGGGTTGTTTTGGCGTATGCTTAGTTTATGAATCTGGAAATAGCTTTAGATTCCGTTTCAATAATCATAAACTAAGCATACGCCAAAACAACCCGTATATATATATATATATATATATATATATATATATACTACGGACCATAAGTTTGGGACCACTTAGATTTATTCTCTGAGAGAAAGAAATAACGAACTTTATGTCTTAAAAGAATAAATACAGATATATTTCATTGTTGCTCACAATTGTACAATATTTAAAACCAAAATTAACATAGAGTAATTTCAAATTTAATTAAAGTTAATTCATATTTTCTTTTCATCAAAGAAACCACCACGAGCCTTTATTACTGCAGAGCAAATCCTTGGCATTCTTTCTAATAACTTATAAAAGTTGTTGAAAGTGATTTCCAAGCATCCTGCAAGCATTTAGACAACATTTGTTCATTTTTGGGAAGTTCATTTCCAACTGTACGATCAATTTCATCCCTTATTCTCCTTCTTTAATAGTGGTTTCTTACCTGCTACACAGCCTTTAAGCCCAGCAAAATGAAGTCATCTCTTAACAGTAGTAACAGATACTAGATGTTGCCTAGTAGAATTCATTTCAATTGTTAATTCCAGCGTGGTTTTTCTTCTATTCTTCTTACTAGATATGATCAAGTGCCTATTCTCTACAATAGATGTTACTCTGGGCCTGCCAGATCTTTTTCTGTCAATATTTAACTCAGTTTCACGACACCTTTAAAGGCAATAATGCACGCCATTTTTTGATAGGTTTAATTTTTTAGTGATAACATGTTTGGAATATCCTTCTTTTGAAAGAATTTCAACATGAGCTCTTTTTTCAATGCTAATCTGTTTCTTCCTTGCCATTTATACTGTAGTAATATGGTTTACAAAAATAAATTATACCGTAATTATAATATCTGAATTTTCGGCAAAAACTTGATCACAATAAGAGGAGTCAAGTAGCAAACTGAGTTTACTTTAAAGTTGAAAAGAATACTTTTTTTTACTTGACATCTGCATAAGAAAAACAAAAATGCAAACTCGTCAAATTTGAATCTGCTAAAAATGTTTGGGTGGTCCCAAACTTATGGTCAGAACTATGTGTGTGTGTGTGTTATACATATTTCAGAAAAATTTTGTGTAAAGATATAATGCTTTTATAAATCATGGTAATAAAAAAATTACAATATTAAGCTCTACTTTGTATTGAGCACCCTTTATAAAAGTGAATACATAAACAGTGAATTTTAATCTATCTGTTCTTTCACGTCCTCATAATATATATAATATTACTCTGGATAATATCCATTGAGCTCAGTATTTTTATCTATTTAATATTTTATATTAGATAAAACAAATATTTTGGATTATCCTCTCCATTTTTATGGGCTCTCTTATATATATTATATGCAAAAATTTCTCAGTTAACAGATCAGCATCACTTCTGTCATGTCAACTTCAAAGTTTTGTGAGTGTATGAGTATGCACTCACTCATGAGGGTTTGTCTGTTTTTTCTGCTGGTATTTTTCAATATTTGAATTTATATACTGTTTTGGAACTGATGTGATTTGTTACTTTTGTGAATGGGTGATATTTTTTTTTCCCCCCCTTGAGTAATGTCATGTTATCTGGTTATCCTCTTTACTTTTTCTTTTTCAATTTTCTTTCATTATTTTTCAGTTTTCTACTGATTTTTAAGGAGGTTTGGATTTTTGGTGGATTTGTGGTGTATTGACCGCTTGATTTTAAGGGTAACAAAATGTGTGTGTGTGTGTGCGTGTGTGTGTGTGCCCCCATGATAACATCTGTCTTTGTGTTTGTATCTGAGTGTGTATTAACATACATGTGATCACTTATTCGCATACAAAAATGTGCTCCTGAACTGGCTCCTGTTCTCTCTAAACTCCATATTAAATGTTTTACTGCTTTTTACTTTCCAGCTTGTTGGAAATTTTCTTTCTGAAGTCCCTGTTTTTAAGAACACTGGTGAACCAAGTATTCCTTCAAATTACCAACCCACTAGTCTTCTACTCTTTTTCTTTTTTTGTAGAGGCTCTAATCAACACTGAATTGGTTAAGCATCTCATTTTATTCAGCTTTCTTTCAAACAAACAATATTGTTTTTCATTTCTTTATGTCAACCACCAACATATTAATGGTTATTGCTGAAGGTCTGTCTGATAAGAATGGTAACTCTTCAGTTTTGATTTTAGATATCTCAAAGGTGGTTGGCATGCTGGTTTTTCACAACCTGAAGGGCTATGGTATTTCCAACCAGATTTTGATTTGATTCGTTCTCTCTTAAATTGTTTAAAGAAAGTTGTGATGTACAGTTATTCTTCTAGTTCCTTTCACATTAGTGTGTGTTCCCCAGAACTCTATTTTCAGATCTACTTTGTTTCTTATCTTCATCAATCACATTCCTGATTCCCAGCTCAGTATCTCTGATGATGATACAACTATCTACTCCTGCCTTAATCAGTCAGTCGAGTGCCATACATAATACATGCTTGGGCAATCATGTCTCTTTCAAGACATTACTGACTGGGCAGAAGATTATCCTGCAGTAGGTTGCCATTACTTTCTGTGGTAGACTGGTTACCAGCCAAGACTATAGAACCCAATCTGTTTTGTTATTTAATCCATAACTGGAGGGAAGAGATGGATTAATACCTTTCCCAAGGGTATTTGTACATAAGTGAATGCAAGAAATTCAACTGGAATTTGAACTTTGCTCCCTGATTTTTTGTTCCAAGCTGATATCCATTGCACCACAACACACACTATGCCTTAATAGTAAGTCCAATACATTTTATAAAGTAAATCTAGCAACAGATCTTAAAAATTACCTTTAATCTGTTGCTAACTAAAGCAAGAATTGTCTCACTAATTTTAATGCTTCCAAAATTAAACTGTTGTTTTTTAATCATCGAAAATCATTTTTACCTTCCATCAGCATAGAATCTTCCCTGTGCCTTTTCTAAAAATATTTTCATGGCAATTGTTCAAATGAACTTTCCTCTTTGGTAACTTGTTTTCACAAATTTAAGTGCATACTAGATTGGCAACTACGTCTCATTATTTTACTGTTGCAATTTGCTAGATGTAAATGCAAGTTCTATTCTAATAGTTTCTTCTCTCACACTTTTCACCTTTAAGCTTCTTGCTTTCCTGTTAACTCAAATCTAAATGCAACATCAATCAAGCTTACATTTTTATTTATTTTATCAACAACATCAAAAAAATAACATCCTTCAAAATGGCCAGTGAAGTGGTTGGAAATGCTTGGAAAGTAAAAAATTATTTAACATTTTTACATTCCTGATCTCCAGCAAAAAGGAAGCATGTTAAATAGTGAAAAAATTAGATAAAAAATCTTCCTAGTCAGTTGTTTTTAATGAAACACACAGATGTTATACATGTTTGTGTGGAGGTATATAGATATAGATATGTATGTCACCGTCAAAGTGTCGGCAGCTAGATCAGTTACCCCATTCCATGTTCCCTAGAGTGAGGTATGTTGTTAGCAACCCAGTAGGTTGAAAAATAAGACTGAACAAAGGGCGGGAGAACTCTTGATGATTCAACAACCAGCAAAATAGAGGCAATGGGAAACTACACTATTAATTCCAAGAAAAAGTGACAGGTGTCACTTGTCATCCAATGACTGTTCACATCTAACAAAAAATAACTCTCTCGGCATGGAATGTTAAAACATTAAATAACTGGCCAGTTGGAAAATGTAAAACATGAGTAGGATAGATGTCATCATTTTTGGTTCATGTGAAACTAGGTAGCCAAACAATGGAGATAACAATAATAACTGTCAATAACAGCTACAGGTTTATTTATGCAGTGGAGAGAAAAATGAAAAAGGAGTTGGATTGATACTAAATCAAGACCTGAAGAAATGTTTTCTAGGATACTAGCAGTAATCTGAAAGAATTCCTAACCATACACAAAGTACAGAAAAAGAAATCAAATCTTTCTACTCTGTGCTTGACAACCCCAAGGCTTACAAGAAATTATAATTATCATAGGAGACCTGAATGTCAAAGTATGCAAGGAAAGGGAAAAGGAAATAGCTAGCAAATTTGGACTAAGAGCCTGCAACAAACACAGAGAAAAATATGTCCAATAGTGTGTGGCAAATGGCCAACCCAGAAGGAGAAACTAAAAACCAAATCCACTGCATAACTATTAACAAGAGATTCAGAAATGCAGTAATTCACTACAAAACCTATCCAAGTGTCGACTGCAGAAACGATTACATATTTACTATATGCAACTTAAAATGAAACTACAGAAACTGAAGAAGCTTAATGCATCACCCAAATTGCAATGCAACAGACTCCTGAATGACCCAAACTTGAAGGAAAAATATACGGACAGTGTGAAAAGAAGACACAGGAAACAAAATGGAAATGGAAACTCAAAGTGGGACACACTAAGAGAAGCTTTAGTGACATCAGCAAACCAGATCATCCCAAAGGAAAATAGACAAAGAAAAAGGAACAAAAGGATGACAAGTGAGATTCTCAACATGATGCAAATGAGACAGAAAACAATGCCAAGACATGGAATGGAATAGAGAAAACTACACAAAGAAACAAGGATTAATTGCAGACAGGCTAAAGAAAAATGGCTCAATGAAAAATATCCAGAAATAGAAAGAATGAGTGTCACAGATAAAGGAAATAAAAGAAATAAGAGAACAAACAAAAGAAAAGACATGCTCATCAACAGGCTGCATAAAATCCAAGAATGGAATGTTGATATTAAAAAAAAAAAATACTTCAAAGATAGAATGAATATATCAGAGAACTCTTGCACAACAAAAGAGAACAACCAACAATACAGAGAAATATCGATGAACTAGACCACAAATATTAAAAACCAAAGAGAAAGCTACACAGGCCAAATTGAACAGAAACAAAATGGCAGGACCAGACAGAATTGTAATAAAGATGCTGGCAGCCTTAGATTATTTCAGCATAGACAAGATTACAGGTATAATAAATGAAATCTACAACAGTGGTTATATACCCGAAAACCTAAGCAGATCTATTTTCAGAGCACTGTCTAAGAAACCAGATGCAAACAAATGTGAACTCGACCAAACAATCAGCCTAATGAGCCACATAACAAAACTCATCATCCAAATTCTGATGGATAGCATGTGCTGCAGAATCAGGTCTGAGAGAGGAAAAGAACAGTGCATGTTCCTCAAAGACACTGGAACAAGGAACGCAATATTTATGCTCAGAAAGTGCAATACAAATGCAGAAGGACATGTATCTGTGTTTTAAAGGCACTCGGCAAAATATACCAACAAAGATCTGTTAGAGTTGCTTAGCAACTTTAATACATTAGGGAAAGTCAGAAAAATCAAGAATCTTTACTGGCAGCAAACCACCTGCATATGGACGGACAATGATTTCAGAAGATAACAAAAATAGAAAGGGGTGTAAAACAAAGATGTGTCTACTCACTAGATTTATTCAACTTATGCAGCAGGGCAATTCAGAGAGAATTAGAAATCCTACCAAGATTCATTACTAGTGACCAGAATCTTAACAATATTATATATGTAGATGAAACTGTTGATAGCAAACACAGGAAACTACAAAATCTCCTACAGAATATAGCGAAGAAAAGACTAACTACAAGAAAACACAATGCATATTCATCAACAAAAAGATGAGCCAATGATGTAAATTACAGGTTAGAGATACTAAAATCAAGAAGAAATAGAAGTTTAATTATCTGTGAAGTGTTTTAACGAAGTACGGAAAGTGTGACAATAGATCCAAAGACATAGGGGGCCAAAGACATATTCCAAAAGCTAAACAGAGTTTAAGAGACAGCAAATTTTGTTTAAAACTAAAAAAGGAATATTGAACTTTTAGATGTTGTCTGTCCTCTTGTATGGCAGTAAATGCTGGACAATCTCCTCTAAGATAAAAAGACTCGAAGCAACAGAATTATTCTTTTACTGAAGGATGCTGAGGATACCATGGGCCAAACATGTGAGCAAGGGAACTAAACATACTAAACATCAGGAAAAGGCAGTTGAAATTTCTAGGACATAATGAGGAAGGACGGCTTGGAAAATGATGGCAGAGCAGGGTTTAGGAGAAAATTTATAGTCACAAGGGACAGGAAGATGTGGAAGTCATCGTCAACATCCTAAACGAACGCGACACAAAAGAAATTTAAATGAGCTCGTAGATTTCATATAGAATTTTGTTTTTAAGGGAGGTAACTCTATATAAGAAAATAACATTTACCTCCCTTGTAGATTATCACCAAAAAAGAATTAAAATAAAAAAAATGAAGGAATTGTTATGATTTAAGAGTTTTTTTGTTTTTTTTAATCATATCACCCCAAGCAAGGCGGTGACGCCACTGATGCGCATGGGTCTACTTAAGAGTAAAATGATTGGAAAAGAAAAAGCCGGAAACCACATCCTAAACAGGGAACAAGGGATGAGCCTCTTCACCCGTTCAATAGATATGGGTGGAGTGTGAACCAGGCGATAGTTTAGTCTATCTACTCTAATTGAGAAAAAAAAGTGAAAGAAGATTGGAGAAAAAAAAGAAAGAAAGCCGGGAACCACATCCTAAACAGGAAACAAGGGATGAGCCACTTCACCTGTTCAAAAGACGTGGGTGGAGTGTGAACCAGGCAATAGTTTAGTCTGTCTACTCCAATTGAGAGAAAAAAGAAAGAAAAAAGTGAAAGAGGATTGGGGAGAAAAAAAAAAAAAGAGAGCCGGGAACCACAGCCTAAACAGGAAACAAGGGATGAGCCTCTTCACCTGTTCAAAAGACATGGGTGGAGTGTGAACCGGGCAATAGTTTAGTCTGTCTACTCCAATTGAGAGAAAAAAGAAAGAAAAAAGTGAAAGAGGATTGTGGGGGGGGGGGGGGGAGCCAGGAACCACATCCTAAACAGGAAACAAGGGATGAGCCTCTTCACCTGTTCAAAAGACGAGGGTGGAGTGTGGACCGGGCAATAGTTTAGTCTGTCTACTCCAATTGAGAGAAAAAAGAAAGAAAAAAGTGAAAGAGGATTGGGGGAAAAAAAAAAAAAGAGAGCCAGGAACCACATCCTAAACAGGAAACAAGGGATGAGCCTCTTCACCTGTTCAAAAGACGAGGGTGGAGTGTGAACTGGGCGATAGTTTTGTCTATCTACTCCAATTAGTTAAGTAAGAAAAGAAATGAAGCTAGTTCAATAACTAATGCCAGTGGGAAACTTATATATATGTATGGGCAGCAACCATTTTTATGTGTTTTATTGAATGTGACACACAAGGGTAATCTTTTAAGTTTTTCTAATGTTCTCACATTTTTCCTTTTGAGTGAGGACTCCATATTGGAGTGTCTTTTAAAAGACTGCCAACATGTTAATACCATTGTCAAATGGGGTAGGACTGAGGTTTGCTTTGAATTGTTTTACATACACAGCTTGCATTATCTTAAGATCTCATTGACAATTAGATTTCTTTAGAATGATGATGTTGTCAATAAAAAAATTTTCTAATGTAGACAGACAGTTATATGTGGGTATCTAGGTGCTTTTTATAGCATTAAAATAAATTAACTGGTTTGTTGTTCTTCTACTAATTGTTGCTGACATAACTGCCAATAATTGGCTTATTACAAAAATCACACTACTGGGCAGAAAAATTGATTGCTACATTACATGTTTTAAGTTTAGATTTTATAGGTATGTTGTTAGTGATAATTATGAAGTCTTTAATTTTCTATAGTATAGTGTTTTACATGGTATTTGTTGTCAGTGGATGAAATGTATTGTTCAATGATTCGATGCATCTTGATTACAATTTTCTGTATCTGGGTGCAATAACAAATATTAATGTTTTGTTGTTCTATATTTTTAATGCTAGTGTTATTTAATTTCTGGAGGAATTTTTCCAGGCAGCTTCTCTCTCCTGAACTAATTCTAATACAGGTTGAGAATCCTTTATACGAAACTCTTGGGACCAGAAGTACTTCAGTTTTTAGATTTTGGAATACAGGCTATTTAATTTGTATATATGGAAATGGAACCCAAGCATAAACATGATATCGCATCAGATTTTATAACACTGCTTATATGCTCTGAAGGTAGTTTTATATAAAATTTAATAAATTTTCTATATCTACAGATACAGGTAATGACACTAGTTGTGTAATACCCACACGGATTTTTAAGTGGGGAAATTATAATTTTGCTTAAAAATAATGTTTTGTACTTTTTGTACATGTTAAAAAAAACAAATATAATCCCTACATACAAAAATATATAAACACTGCGCTTCTTCGGCTTAACTCTCACAACAGACCTCAAGTGGAATGACTATATAGAATTCATAAGCTAAATCCACTGCTAAGAAAGTCAGTTCTCTGTGTAAGGCCAGGAACAACATAATCCCTACTTACAAAAATATAAAAATATATAAACACTGTGCTTCCTCGGCTTAACTCTCACAACAGACCTCAAGTGGAATGATTATATAGAATCCATAGTTAAATCCGCTGCTAAGAAAGTTAGTTCTCTGTGTAGGGCCAGGAGGTTTTTTTCCGCCTGAAACAATCCTGCGCATATATAAATCTACCATCTGCCTGTGTATTGAATGCTGCTGCCTTATCTGATTGGGTGCTCCTGCTATCCACCTAGGGGTCCTTGACAAAATCCAACGGAGAATCTGTAATGTAATAGATCCCGACTTGGCAGCTCAGATACAGTCACTTTCTAACCAGCACAATATGGCTTCCTATGTCTCTCCTACAAATACTTTCACAGCTTTTACTCTGATGAACTTAGCTCACTGGTGCCCCCTATGTATGAATTTACTCGAGCCACAAGATTAGTAACTAGATCCCACCCTTTTACTGTGAAACCAATAACATGTAAATGCAAATTCTACTCCATCAGCTTCTTTTCTCTCACTTCCCGCCTGTGAAATTCCCTTCCATTTACTTGCTTCCCTGACAGCTACAATCTCCAAGAATTTAAATGTAAAGTCAATAGTTATCTCCTCACTAACATGCATCCTCTCTCTCATGCTCCTTTCTCTGTCCACTCCACTCTCATCAGTATTCTCATCTTTCTCTTACCCACTTCCTGACACTCCGTATAACCTGTCACTCTTTCTCATAACTTTCCTCCTATGTTAACCCCTGCAAAACAGTGGTCTTGCTTGGGGCAATATGATTAAAAAAAAAAATTGGGGAATTTCAGATAAAGGATACCAGTATCTCAATGGCTGGCAGGGTAGAGGTTGTAACATCATCACTGATCAGGCCATGAATTTTCTCCAGTCATGACAAATAGTTGCATTCCCAACATGGCTATTTACTTTGAATATGTATTGGGACCCAAGTTCCTGTTAGACCACAGGTGGGACTCATATACAATCTATTGCTAAAGACTCTGGAAAAATTGTCAATTTCTTGTACCACGCTAGAAACTACCAGTCCCTCACTTTTATTTTTGCTTCTGTTCCCCTAACTTTGAATAATGCTAACAAAAAAATGCTTGCAACAAAAGCTTTTCTCCTTTTTAGTAAAAGTTCCTAAATATTAAAATAATTCAAATCTGCAATTTGTAAGCAAATTGTTCTTGAAGATATTTTTAAAAATACTCCATTCCTTTCATATGTTAAATTAATCATTACTCGCTTTTGGTACTATATTTCAGGTACTAAATATTGGTTGTTGATATAATTTTCATAGTCAGTCAGTTAAGCGCCACACGTGATACACGCTTGGACGACCACGTCTCGTAAGAGACATGACTGACTGGGCAGAACATTATCCCGCAGTAGGTTGCCATTGCTTTCTGCGGTAGACTGGTTGCCGACAAAGGCTATAGAACCCAATCTGTCCTGCTATTTAACCCATAACTGGAAGGAAGAGACGGATTAATACCTTTCCCAAGGGTATTTGCGCGTAAGTGAATACAATGGATTCAGCTGGAATTCGAACTCGGCTCCCCGGCTATTTTATACTATTTTCATAGTATCTATCAAAAGATCATGGTCTAGCCCAGAGGTTGGCAACCTACAGTGCACATGCCACATGTGGCATGCCAAGCAATTTCCAATGGCACAATTTGTTGAACTAAAAAAGTTTCTGGAAGAGGAAAATTTTAGAAAAGTCTGCTGCTATTCTCAACTGTTCAATATCCCTCTCGAGATCTTTCATCTATTTGAAGAAAATTGCTTTTGCTCTTTTTTTGGTTCAACTTTTACCTGTTAGCAAATTTTTCTCACATGAAAGCAGTGTTAAGTCCACAATGAAGTTGCCTAACACCTGAACATTTAGAAAATTATGTAAAAACTCAAAGTAACAAACTATGTTGCTGATATTGAGCAATTGGCTACAACCATGAAAGAGCAAGGTTCCCATTGATAATAAATACAAAATAAAATTTTAAAAACAGTTTCTTTCTATTAATGGGGTTTATGTATTATTGTATATATTACTATATGAATATTAAATATTATTGTATATATTACTATATAAATATTAAATATTATTGTATATATTACTGTATAAATTATATTGTAGAACAGGTATATTGACCTTGACTTGTATGAAAATACGTATGCTGTTGGCACACTGAATGATTTTAAAAACCTAAGTCAGCCTATAGTTAGCAAAAGGTTGCTGACCCCCTGGTCTAAACCTCTAATTCTATGTTTTTTGGATGCTGAATATATTTATGACATTATAAATATCCCTAAAAATGGTTTTAATTGGTTAAATGCAAAATGTATATTCTCGGAAATTTTGTCTCTTCATTGCATACAAGGCTTTCTGAACTTAAAACCTTGTTTTTAATTAGAACTGTGAAAGTTTTGTTTTAATCTGATATTTAAGTACAGATAACATTAATTAATTTATATAGTTTCATAACTGAGCTGAAAATCATAAGGAGGTTCAAAAACCACAAGTGTCTGCTCATCCATATTGTGTGACAGTTTCCATCATATACACCATTTTATTTTGCTTCTATCTTGTAAAATAGCCTAAATATGATTATGTCAATTATTGTTTGTTCAAAATTTCTTATATTGGTCTACTATACCTACATAATAAAATTACACTATTAAGCTCTACTCTGTATTGAGCATTCTTTAAATTTTTAAATTTTCTGTAAATGCTTGAACAGTGGGTTTTTAATCTACATATTCTTTTACTTTTTTGTAATATCTCTCTCTCTCTCTCTCTATATATATATATATATATATATATATATATATATATAGTCATCTGCAGACAGATCTGTTTCGCTGTATCACAGCTCATCAGTACAGTTAGACTCTGATTGCTTTTTAACCCAGGATTGAAACCCGACCGAATTGGCATCAGTCAGCGATTCTACCTCTGGGCTATGGGCGTTCGGTCGAAGAAGGCATACTTTTTAGCGTGTATATTATCATTATACGCACCCAATAGCCAGAGTATCTACTGTTTTTTTGTTTTTTTAAAAATTTGCCATTCTTCCAGAGTGCTCAATCAGGGTGTGAGAGCGTAAATACATACATACATATATATATATATATATATATATATATATATATATATATATATATATGACAGTGGTATATAAAATCTCTTTGAGAATAAACGTTATTATATTATAGATAGAGAGAGAGAGAGAATTGAAAACAGAGGAAATATGCACAGATACATTTACTAAATTTACAGAAAAATATGTTGTAATACTAAAGAGTAAATTTATTCAGTAAAGTCACTTTTGGCTTTAACCTTTGGCCTCCAAATGACCTTATCTCCTGCAACTCTTCTGGATGGTCTCCTTGTTTAAGTTGGTGAATGCTGCCATAATCCTTGCCTTTAGTTCATCATTCAGTTTATGTACCACACATAATAATCAGTTTGGTGAGTTAAGTGGTCAGATATAAGAGAAATGTTGTTACAAAAATTGTCTGACAGCCATGACCTGGTTCTCATCCTTGTGTGGCATGGTGCAGAATCCTGTTGCCAGGCATAGGATCTTCCAGCAGCAACCCTTTTGACCCAAAGCAGCACTACTTCCTGAAAGCACTTGATGTAGGCATTCCTGTTGAGGCTTTGTGGGAAGATGAATAGAGGCATAACATCATCATTAGGGATCACTCTAAACACCTTCATAATCACCATTAAACTCCTCTAACTCTTTCCAAATCCTCTGCACTGTCCTTAGATTGACACCCAAATACTTTGAAATGTTCATGTTGGAGCTTACAGTGTGAATACCAAGTAAGCATGCCATTTCCAAATTTTTAGCAGAGTGAATTGTGTCAATGTGCACTTTTTCTTACAGACGGTGCCCAACTGACCCTTCTATACTGTGAAGTCAATAAAATCAAAAACAAAGAACACACAGGCACAAAATTAAAAATATAAAATGATGATAATTTACCGATCACACCCTGTATATATACATGATACTTAATTGCTAGATATTCTAATTGTTTCATATCAGATGTTGTTAGATGTTTGCATAATTAACAAGTTTTTTTTTCTCGCTTTGTTTTTATTTGTAGAATTTACAGTTGCAAAAGAATTCCCATCTGGAGACACAATATGGAAAGGTGAAACCTGGAATCTACCATTTAACCAGAGACTTAATGTTTCACTTCCTGTAATGCAAAGAGATAATACAAAACCTAATTTTAAGAGTGTTCTTGAAGAATGCTTCCAAATTCTGGATGACAATTACAACTTTAGTTCTAAAATTACTGGAGTTTACTTAAAAGTGGAAAATCTCAGACTATTGGACATATTCTGCAGGGACCTTCTTGCAGCCTTAGAATCATTTGACCAAACGCATCTATATGGTTCTTCACGCAAGTGTATAGCTCTTATGGCAGAAAGCCCTGAAATTCAAGTCAAAATTACAGAAACCATTTCAGAGTTGGCCAGTGTCAAAACTAAAGGCTTTGATGATAAAGCAAAAGGTAACTGTATTAAATTTATAATTTTACTTATCTTTTATCATCTGTCTTAATACTTATTTTTGAACTGCTAACATCACTGCTAATCTTCTCATGAACGTGGTATAAAACCCTCAACTGCTATACATATGTGATAATTAAGAAATGATAGAAATTTAATCAAATATTTTTAATAAAAAACATAAACATACTTTCACTCTTCTTTAAATAGCAAACCTGTAAATTCATGTGGTCATCTTTTCCTTGTATAAAGCAAATGTCTGCAAGAACCTTTCTTTTATTTTCTATGATCTCCAAAAAAAATTCCCTCCCAAAAAAGGACAATAACTCAAAATACAAGAGAGTTACTTCCCTTGTCTTTGAGAAGCGCATCACTTTTGAATTGAACATTCTGACACGCACATGGAATTCATTGTTTCACTCCATGCAATTCTTGCTCTTCCTAGAGAGTGAATGAATAAAAGTTATTATATTAAGCACTCAAATACACTCGTCTTTTATTTTCATTGATTTTTGTTGAACCCAACAGCCTAGAATATAACACTTGTCATTAAAGAAATTCCTTTCATATTGTAGTCTTCTAAGACTACAATATGAAAGGAATTGATCAAGCAATTTTTAACATTTATTCTCAAACAGCTTTTATATAAGAAATGATATAAAAATATATAAATACTTGACACTGATTTGTACCACAGAGAAATTGCAACATAAATAAAACAAGCAAAATGGAAAGGCAAGAAATGAAAGGGTTTTGTGATATTTCACAAACAGAAAACCTGCAGGTATTACCCACAAATACCCTTGAGAAAGGTATTTGTAGTGGATAAGAAATTAAAAATTAAAACCAACCTTCTTCACTTTTACAAAAATTCATAATGACGTGTGAAATCCTGGTTTTTCCCAAAAAGAAAAAGGATTGACCATGTGCTTAAAGAAAAAGTTGAAACCAGATTTCGCAAGTAGGTGTTAAAATGATTTTTGACTAATGGGAGGACTTGCAAGACCAAAAGGGACTTGATCAACATCAGTCAGTCAGATGGAAGCTGATTATTTTACTTCTTCTACATCCAAAGATATTCCTACTAAATACATACTTCTGATGATGATAATTCTGGATAAAATTTGTAAGCTGTAGGGAGTTCCGTTATGTATGACAAAGGCCGAATCAAAGAAAAATTGACCAGCTCCCTACGGCTCAATATTAATCCGTCTCTTCTCTCCAGTTATGGGCTAAATAGCAGGACAGATTGGGTTCTATATCACTGGTCAGCAATCAGTCTACCACAGAAAGTAATGGCAACTACTGTGGGATAATCTTCTGCCCAGTCAGTCATGTCTCTTTCAAGACATGATCACCCAAGTGTGTATCACATATAGCTCTTAACTGACTAATGCTCTACAAATTTTGATATACCATGTAGACTCTTCATTTTTCCATACCACTGTGGGCTTTAGATGACATCTATCATCAGTGACTGATGGGGGCATACATGTCTTGTTTCTACATGTGTTAAATAGCTACTACCTTTTATCACCCCATGAACTCCTGTTATTTACTCAACTGTCATGTGAGCTTCATTTTATCTTAAGCAAAGGGAGATAATCACTCTGCATTCCTACAGTAATATTTTTTTCAGAAGCTATTGGAAACAATGCATAAACCTTTGTTTTTGGCATTACTTTGTAACATTTTCTGAGTTTCAATGAAACTCGTCTTGAGAATTCCTTCAGTGACTAGCCTAACACATCTGCTGTTGTAGACATCTTTACTAAATTTATATTGCCTGCTATCAATACATAAACGTGTGTCAGATTAAATAAATTACAAACACTATGTTTGCTTATTTTTAATAAAATCCGTTCGTACTCACGGATAATCTTTCACGTATTACAATCAAAAGATGTCAGAAATGTGCTGTAACATTGACAGATGTTATTTTCATTCATTTCTCAAGATACCCAAGTACTTTCAACCTCTTTCCAAGATCATCTTCAGGAGTTTGAGTTATGGTAACAAATGTAACCGGAAAACTGTGTTGCTAAAAATTACTGTACATTTTTTTTCTGCTTCAAATATAGATAAAATAAGCAAACATAGTGTTTGCAATTTATTTAATCTGACATATTTAAAAGAAAAATTTGCTGCACAATAGACAAATTTTAAAATATATATTCTCTAGCCACTTGACCACAAGTATATATATTACTTACTTCAACGCACACAAATGATATCTTCTTCCAAATCTATATTTTATAAACAATTACACAACATTAAGCAAACACTAGTCAATAATGGATTTCCTAACTCTGTTACTGATCAACAAATTAAAATGTATCTCAACAAAATTAACAATAGCTCTAACAATAAAGATAATATTAATAATAATGGTTTACATCAAAATAAACATAACACTATTAACTTATACTATTGCAACCAAATACATAATAATTATAAACAAGATGAAAAAACTCTCAAAAACATAATATGAAGAAATGTTAAACCAGTGGAAAGTAATAATCTAATTAAACTCATTATATATTATAAAAAGTTTAAAACAATTGACCTCATAGTCTATAATAACCCAACAAGCACTAAACTAAATTCTCTACAAAAAACCAATGTAGTGTACCAATTTACATGCCCATTCAGAGATTGCATCTCTGATACTAATAAAAAACCTAGTACATATATTGGTTTTACTACAACCACGCTCTCCCATAGACTTACATGTCATCTTTCTGATCAGAGTACTATTAAACAACATTTCTCTGAAAAACATAAACATGTAGGTAATATCAGACAGATTTTGGTCAACAATACGGTGATCCTTACTCATACACACAGTAAGAGGAACCTGCAGATATTGGAGGCCATGTACATCAAATCTAAGCAACCAACACTCAATAAAATCAACTTTAAATCCGGAAATAACATATTACATTGCATTTGACTACATGGTTTTGTTGTTATTTCGCGCTATCACGCGGTGTGATGTCATAAAACCGCATCGCAAATTTAAGAACTGCGTTTATTATTTTGGTAACTATTGCTGTTGCCAAGCGGAGTTTTATGTTAACACAAAATAAAACCGTCGGTGATGGTGGATGTTATAATATTTCAGTCTAAACAACCTCTCTGAAGATGGCTCATGTGAGCTGAAAGCTTAGAAGAAAATCAATAAATAATTATCCAAATGTTGGAGAATTTTTGTTTTTATTTTCAACTGAAATTAAAGCAAAAATATGATGTTTAGAACAGCTCATGATTAAACATAATAGACATTCATTGTCTCTTATATTTAACAGCATATGTTTAGAAAATATATATATATATATATTAGTCATCCCCATACAAGCCTGTTTCGCTGTATCACAGCTCATCAGTGTGGCTAGACATATCCACTTGCTTCTGGCCGGGATCAAAACTCGACTGATTTGGTGTCAGTCGGAGTCTCTACTCCCTAAGCCATCGGCACATGGCATCAGAGAAGGGAAATTTTAACGTCTTGTATATAAGCCGTGTATACAGATGCCAGTCACCAAGAGAACTCAATTAATTTCTGAAGAGTCACGCATATAACCAAAGTGGAAACTGTTTTTAAAATTTTCTTCTCCAGAGAGCTCAATCGTAATGAGAGCATAATATATTAGTCATCCACATACAAACCTGTTTCGTTGTATCACAGCTCATCAGTGTGGCTAGACATATCCACTTGCTTCTGGCCGGGATCGAAAAGCAAAAGTTCTAACCACACACACACACACTCATATATATATATATATATATATATATATATGTGTGTGTGTGGTTAGAACTTTTGCTTTCTGACTATGAAGCTCGAGAATCTCACCATGGTCAATTTGACAGGAAAGTGACTTCTTGGTGTTACCAATCTGGAAGAGGTAATCCCTGCATGTGGCACCTTTGGAGAGTGCCTGAAAAACCATATCACAGGTTGACCCAACCCTTGTGAGTGAATCTGGGTAGATTGCTCCCTTTGAGGAGCTGTCAGTGGTTGTGCTAGCTCAAAGATACAAGTCATTGTGGCCGAGGGTTTGACGACCATCCTGGCCTTTTTCAGACTGTTGTTTAGACTGGATAAATTGCTCTCTCCCAGAAACTCTAACTAATGTTCGCTCAGCATAATCACAGTATAAACCAACAGTGGACTCAGTGGGTGGTGAACAAATACAAGAATGCCTGAGAAAGCATCTGTAATGGGCTAGCTGCCCTGGTAGACAGGTATCCTCAACTACAAGTGGCAAAAAGATACAGTATTAGTTTACAAATGAATGGACAAACAATATAATGACAGATAATTAGAAATTAATCCTTTCACATTGAAATTTGAATTTCAGATCAAAATTTAGTTAATAAACGTGTGTCTGGCTTGAGACTTATTGATCAATTCTTATGTTTAGGAAATTGATATATTCTCAGACTAATGTCCAAAAATCATTTTTTTACATACCAAATACTTATTTTTCAATATAATTTCCTTTAACATCTGTCTATATTTTTGTGATATATTGTAATTATTTACACCATTTACATTGCTCAGACTGTTGTCCTCATCTTTCTTGTCATATTCACAACATTTCAGCCATTGTACACTTTGGCTTTCTTCAGGTGATATACATTGGAATTTCATCCACTGGGGTAGATTGTTCTAGTTCCACATGCCATGACGTTTCTTGATATCTCAGTTTCAGCTAATTCTCTTTATAACTCAACTCTACAAGTTTTTGTTCACCTCTTCTGTGGTCTGGTATTAAACTCCCAACTCAGGACACATAGTCCAGTGGATAAAGGCATGTGTGGACAGTTTGCCAAAGTCTTTCCATGTTCAAGCTCTCGTCCAGATGTCAGCAAACTGTCCAGATGTTGGTGGATGTGAGTGTTCCAAAGGCGTTCTGCTAATTACATCATCAATTGTTGTCAGTTTTGCATTGCACAGTTTTCTTTGTTTGTATCTCCAGTAACATTTAGATTATCTAGTTTTGTCAACAATAAAGGTGAACTAAATTGACAATCTCCATGATGATGACTGAAGGGCTTAGAATGAATGTTGTAAAAAAAAGAAAACTAGATGAGATCTTGAACTTAAAAAGACTTAAAGCGTTAACCAATTTTCCTGTCTGTGAATTGCCTGTCGGCAAACTGTCCATTGGCGAATTATCTTTTGTTGAATTGTCTGCTTACTGATATAAGCATTGGTTGATGTAATCCAATGACTTGAACCAACGAGTTGTCTAAACAATGTAAATAGTGTAAATAATCTTCTTTCTGGTCAATGGTGATTATTGATTGCATACATCAGACATTATACAATGGACATTTCAGATGATCAAAATTCAGCCAAAAATCTGCAGAGGCTATGGATTTATTAATCCACACGCATGAAGGAAGGGAAAAGAGAATAGTGTAGTGAGAATGTATATTTTGTCAAAATCTTTTTATGTGTTTTTTTACTTTTTAGGTGCTTTATTAGGAGCAATACCAAAAGGTTCAAAAAGAACTCAAGAACAAATCTGTGAAGAGAATCCAGTGTTATGGATTCAACTTAGTGATTTTTCTGGTGATTTTTCTGAAAATTTAAGCCATGCTGTTGATATATTAATTCACAACGTATCAAAGGTGAGTGATCTCAAATTCAAGCACATTACAATCTTGTTTGAAGCAAAGTTATCTAAACTTATTTATAAATGGAACTTTGTCTCTCTCTCTCTCTCTCTGTGTGTGTGTGTGTTCATTACCTATAGACTCCGAAACGACTGAACCGATTTTCTTGAAAATCTACAGTTGTACTATAAGCCTCTGCGAGTGTTCTTAGCTAGATTTTGTGTTGAGACACTCATAGACAAAGACATAAGAAACGATATTCAGAAGTTTGAAGGTTGCAGTTCTTACAATAGTGCAGAAAATCGATTATATATATATATATATATATATATATATATATATATATATATAAAAGGCAAGATGTTTGTGTGTGTTTGTCTGTTTATCTGTCTGTATGTCCTTTATACAAATCTACAATTTTTATCTGATTCTCACCAAACTTCACAAAAATATTCTTTAGGCTGAGTCTGAGCCCCAGGACCATGGATTAGTTTTAAAGCTTTCATTACACCCGAGCAACGCCGGGCTATACTGCTAGTTATTTACATAAGATAACATTAAAATTTTATGGATATTAGCAAAACCTTAACAATTTAATATCAGAATGTATGGTTTATTTTGTATTTGTATTTTATATTAAGTTATATTTAGTGTATAAACATTTTCCAGCATACAAACCATGTAATTGATATTCACTGGCATGGACATTAATAAAACAAATATGCCTCTTGACAGAGATTAAATCTATATTCTTCTTACGTTGGGAAAAAAGCACTTATGCTTGGTGTGCTTTCTACCACTCAACAATGAGAGATCTCACAGCAAAGCAAGGTTCAGGTATCCTTTTTAAGAAATGAATATCTTAAAAAGAAAAACTAACAGTGATATCTACTTGAACATGTGTATCCACAAATATGCAATATGAATCATGTAAAGTTCATATCTACATGTAATATGTAACCTTTATAGTAATACAAAATAACATTGGTTTAAAAAGTTCATTAAAAATTTATTTATATTTCAAGTATGAAAATAAAGTTATCAGATAAAGACATTGAAAGGATCAAATGAAAGATATAGATTTTTTAAAACAATAAATGAACTGTGCTTTATTATGAGGTCATTCTCGTGGCTGTGTGGGCTAAAGCACATCTTGCCTAAAGGTGATTTTTTCAAAGTAAGACAGATGCAGCTTCAATCTCAATAGTTAGTTTTCCCACTGTAAAGGCAACACAGGTTTGATTCCTGCCAAGAGGAACATTTTCCTTAAAGTCTTTCAATTACACATTAGATGATAACTACACTGTTTAACAAAACAGGGATAATATAAAGTTTCTAGTAATAAGAACAAATGTCTGATTAAAAAAATTTATTATTTCCTCAGAAATTTATTGTGCATTAATTTTTTTCATATTTTTTAGGAAAATGAAAACCTAAACAAAGTGTTTAAAGTTCATCGCAATAAACTGGAGAGCCTTCTTTTTTTCTTTGAAAAAGAAATTATTGAAGCTGTTCCTAATATTAAGGACCAGATAGAAAAATCTGAAGAATACACTGTTACAATTGTACCTCCTGAAAATTCTGCAAGCAGTATACGAAAGAAATTTAAGAAACTCTTAAAATCGATGAAAATGAAGATAATTGATGTTGAAAGCATTCAGGAGAAATCGCATTTGCACAGAATTGTAAAAGAGTGTAATCTTAAATACCCAGATGTGAAATGTAACTATGTGGAAGAAAAACCCAGAATTTTCATTGAGAGTCTTGATTCAGAAAATGTTATCATGGTCGAAAGAATAATTAACAGTCAGTTGCCACCTAAGCAGAATACAAACTTTAAATTACCACAAGGAATCTTGCCAGAAAACTCTGAATCTGTTTCTGAGTCAGGACAAATAAGTTACACCTCAAATTTTTTTGGCATCAGAGTTCTTAATGATGAGATTCTATCAGTTGATGCAGATGCTATTGTTTGTCCAGTTTTTAGCAAACCAGATCAAATTTCATATGCTTGCCAGTTAATTCACAGTCATGCTGGTATCAAAGTCAAGACAGAACTATTGACTTGTTATGACCAGTATCCATACAAAATGTTACCAGAAGGAAATGTGGTAGTTACTTCAGGTGGAAACCTCAAATACAAGTTTATTTTTTATGTGAATTGCCTAGAATATAAGAAGCCAAAATATGATGAACACAGGCTCCAACAGATTTTAACTTCAGCCATGTGTAATCTGCTCCTCAAAGCTGAAGAATATCAGATAGAGTCTGTTGCTTTACCCATCCTTGGTTCTGGTAAGTATATTATTAAGATTACTTTAATTTTAAAAATTTGGCAAATTTTCAATATTAGTTCAATTGGTTATCACTTATTACTTTCGAAATTTATTTACTTATTTATTTAAAAAAAAAAAAGGTTTACTTGATACTTGTTACATTATTTTGCTACAAATTTAGATGGAAATAAATTTTGTTTTATCATTCTCACACACACACACACACACACACACACACACACACACACTAACATTCTTTTTCTTCTATGCGCCATGTCCCTTTGGATGTAGGTGATCATAGTTCTCCACATCTTCCTATTCCTTGTCACTTTTAATATCCCTTCCCTTGTTATTCCACTCAAACCCTGCTCCATCATCCATCTGCTCAAGTTTATCAGGTATGTTATGCACTGCCTTCCCTTGTCACTCTTCCCCTCTATCTATCCCATGAGCATCAGGTTCCCCAAGCCCTCTTTCCTTACATGTCCCAAAACTTTCAGCTGTCTTTTCTTGGTGTTAAGTATCAGTTTCCCTTTTGTGTTTATCCTCTCCAAAACCTTGTCATTGCTCATGTGTTCCATCCATAGTATCCTCAGCATCCTTCTGTAGAACCACATTTCGGTTGTGTGAAGTCTTTCCTTCATCCTTGATAAAATTGTCCAGTATTCACTACCATATTGAAGAACAGACATCACACAACAATTCAGTACTCACTTGTTTGTTTTCAGCAAAATTCTCCTGTCTCTTAAAATTCTACTCATCTTCTGGAATGCATCCTTTTTTATATCATACTTCCCGTCCTCCGTTAGAACACTTCCCAAGTATTTGAATTTCTGCGCCTGTTTGATTCCGGTATCACCAACTGGTAGTTGGCATTTTGGGCTCCTCTTCTTACTGATTACCATGCATTCAGTTTTCTTGTAGCTAATATGTAGTGCTTTCTTTCCGCTTTCTTTAACTACTTCCTCTAGGAGATCTTGTAGTCTCTTCTGTATCTGCTATCAGCACTGTATCAACTGCGTATCTTATATTGTTCAGATTGCAGCCATCAATGACGAATTCTGGGAGGACTTCTAGAGCTCTCAGAATGACCTAGCTGTATAGGTTGAATAGATCTGGTGAGAAGCCACATCCTTGTCTTACACCCCTTTCTGTCTTTGTTTATCTGCTGAACTCATTTCCTGTGTGTATGCAGGCAGTTCTTGAAAATGACAAGGTTGCCAAGTGTCTCTATTAGGTCTTTGTGGCATACTTTGTTGAATGCCTTTGCATAGTCAATGAAACACAGGTACACATCCTTCTGCATCTCTATTTCATTTTCCGAAAACGTTCTAAGCATAAATATCACTTTCCTTGTTCCAGTGTCCTTGAAGAAACTACACTGTTCTTGACATATTTTCAGTCTGATTCTGCTGCACACTCTGTTCATCAGAATTCAGACGATGAGTTTTGCTGCAGGACTCATTAAGCTGATCATTCAGTGGAGTTCCCATTCATTTGCACCTATAAACACACACATTCATACATTTAATCACCCATAATTTTATCATACACATATTTTTAACAATTGTCCATTGTTTTAAGACATTTGACATGTGCATTATTACACACGCATATATAAACAGACAAGCTTTCTCATACATACATACATACACTTACATCTAAAATAAATGTCTATTGCTTTATTACACATAACACGTATCTGACCAGTGGAATCAAGCCCCAATTAACATTTCCATATAATGTCTTTTTGTATAATGTCTCTTTGTTTTATTAAATTTTTAAGTTTGTGTCTTATAAATAAATCTCTGAAGAAGATAATTGAAACATGTTAGATTAAAGACACTTTTCTTAGCAGTTCTTTACTTATTCTATCATTATGTATATAATCAACACTTCAATCAACCGGGACACACACTAGAATACTGCAAATGTTTACTGATAGATTCCGATTTTAGTTCGACATACTCACGCAGAAAGAAAGAAAAATATTGGATTTTAAAATTAAATACATACAGGCTAGGGTTAAATAGGGACTTAGATGTTTTGAATATTTATAAATATTTCAATAGTTAAACATTTTTTCTTTCAAACAACATTTAAAAGTATTATTAGAGATAGGTTTACGTTTACAAATATTAAAAAACTCTATCACTTTCTACATCACGTGATGTAAACATCTCGTGGCGAACGCTTCTAGTTTAAATTTTAAAATCATTTGTTTCTGATGAAAGGCTGAGGCCGGTCTGAAATATCAAATATATATATATAATAATAGAAATAAATAAATACTGTCAGAAAAAATACATTTTTAAACTTACAACTTTTTAGTAGTTTTTCCTATACATATTAAGATAGTATACGTGGATCATCATTATGCTATATATATATATATATATATATATATATATGTCATTATTCCTTATATCTTTTCTTTTTATTCATATCTTCATATTTTTGTTGGTTTTTATCATAATATTTTTGACATGTGCATTTTTCAGACTTCAGATTCAATTTCAGAGATTGAACAAGGTTTGAACTTACATTCTGTACCATGAAAATTTGTATATCATGTAATAATATCTATTTTACTTTGGACAAAAAACTGTTACAGTATAACCTAATTTGTTATTGTACATTTTTGAGGAAATGCTATAAAGAGCTGAATCCAATTTCTAAATAAACAGGCTGCTGCTATACTGGCTATCCTGTCATATTGTCTATTGTAGTAAACAAAACAAGATGTAGATTTAAAATTCAAATGCTAAGCACTGACTCATTGATTTTGTTAGAAATTAAAAATTTACAAACTTTGCTTAGCACACACAAAACTCATGAAATGTCACACCTTGATACGAAATGTTTTTCAGCCAACAGAAAATTAGGAAACATCTAAAAAACAAAATTCAAATAATTTTCAATTCTCAGAAATTAATTAGTTTACAGAACTTTTCGCAAGCTAACGCAAAGTTTGTTCATTATCCAATGGAAAGGTCAGGATCACATTCGGGAGTGAATTCCCAAATGACCTTTTCAAGCCCCACAAATAGAATAAAAGATATGCAAATTCACCTGTCACTGGAGAGAAAAAGATGTGTGTATTAATATGTCCCTTGACAAACATCAAGCAGTTATTATTATCTCTATCTTTCTCCTCACCATTTTTTTTATCACCATTCACCCATCTGCCTCTTCTTATACTTGATAAACGGATGAAACCCTTTAAGACTGAGCAATTACTTCAAAGACATTCCTACTCAACAATAATGCTCACACATACATACCTATGTGCACGTAGGTTCCTGCCTACGTGCACATAAACTCATTCTTGCAAGGACTACTACGAACATTTTAACAACCTTGTATCAACCAAAATACATTAATTTTATTTGTAAAAACCTTAATTGATTTATATATGTATATAAATTTGTTATTTCAATTTGCAATTTTGATTTTCTTGTTTTATACTTATGGTGGGCTATCTAACTAACAAGGCCAAATCAAACTAATCTGTTTCAACACCCATACACTTTACTATAACTGATAACCCACTATACTATTAATCTGTACTTATCCCAAAGTGAATGCTTCAACTGATAACACTGTGACTACCACTTGATAGACTATGGTTATAGTGCTATAGATAACCAGTGGAGACTATTAATATTTTTTTCCCTATGCAAATATTTCTACTTGTATTTTTACTGAGAGTAACACTCTCTAACATAGCCTAAGATAAACCAACATGAATTTACAAGGTCCTTCCAGAAAATATCAAGCCACTTTGAACTTCTTGAGAACCAGAAGCAGTCTTGTAACTTGATAATTAAGGGGACTTTACTGTGAATGGATAAACGCTCACCCACTCTCTCTCTATCTCTCAAGAATGTACCTGCTTTTTTGTTCATATATCTTAGAAGACTGAAGAAAGGACAAAAAAATGAATAAGATTCAAGATAGAAGGTAGCGATTTATATTGCATTTGAATTTTTGAAGATTGTAGGAAATAAATGGGAGTTTCACTGGTGGGAAGTGTGAGAAAAGAAACTATTCGAGTAGAAGTGACCTAGATACTAATCTAGTAGCACACTTAAATTTGTGTAGTTGAGGTACCAAGGAAAAAAGCTTGTCAAAACAGATGCCATGAAAATATTTGTAGAAAAGACAGAGAGAAGCCATGCCATGTCAGTGAAAAAGTGACTGGTCAAGAGGTCGGGTCAGAATTGATTACATTACAGATCTTTCATTGAATTTTGTCAAGAACCTCAAGATGAATAGCAGGAGTACCCGACCAGATATGGCAACAGTATTCAATACGTGAACACATGGTAGATTTGTAAATGTGCAACATGGATTCTAATGAAAAAGGTTTTCTGGCACAATACAGAAACCCAAATCAACAAAGAGTTAATAAGGCATAAAAAGCAACTCAATCAATTAGTTATAAGTACAAATTTATGTTTCACTTTGCATAATAAAACCTGACACCCACAAAATAAAGTTATTATGAATAGTTTTCACCCATCTGCCTCTTCTTATACTTGATAAACAGACGAAACCCTTTAAGACTGAGCAATTACTTCAAAGACATTCCTATCCAACAATAATGCTCATACATACATATGTTCCTGCCTATGTACACATAAACTCATTCTTGCAAGGACTACTACGAACATTTTAACGACCTTGTATCAACCAAAATATATTAATTTTCAACAAAGAGTTAATAAGGCATAAAAAGCAACTCAATCAATTAGTTATAAGTACAAATTTATGTTTCACTTTGCATAATAAAACCTGACACCCACAAAACAAAGTTATTATGAATAGTTTTCACCCATCTGCCTCTTCTTATACTTGATAAACAGACGAAACCCTTTAAGACTGAGCAATTACTTCAAAGACCCAACAATAATGCTCATACATACATATGTTCCTGCCTATGTACACATAAACTCATTCTTGCAAGGACTACGACGAACATTTTAACGACCTTGTATCAACCAAAATACATTAATTTTCAATAAAGAGTTAATAAGGCATAAAAAGCAACTCAATCAATTAGTTATAAGTACAAATTTATGTTTCACTTTGCATAATAAAACCTGACACCCACAAAACAAAGTTATTATGAATAGTTTTCACCCATCTGCCTCTTCTTATACTTGATAAACAGACGAAACCCTTTAAGACTGAGCAATTACTTCAAAGACCCAACAATAATGCTCATACATACATATGTTCCTGCCTATGTACACATAAACTCATTCTTGCAAGGACTACGACGAACATTTTAACGACCTTGTATCAACCAAAATACATTAATTTTCAATAAAGAGTTAATAAGGCATAAAAAGCAACTCAATCAATTAGTTATAAGTACAAATTTATGTTTCACTTTGCATAATAAAACCTGACACCCACAAAACAAAGTTATTATGAATAGTTTTCCTTAGGATAAATGTCAGAAACTCACATATTGTTTAGTTAAATATAAACATAATTTACTAGCATCAGGAGGTTAATACCTTTTTTATTGAGAATACATTAACTTGTATAATTAAAATCTAACATTGCCTAAAACAGTCTCTCAAATAAGTTTCAATAAAGAGATTGTTATATTTTAATTGCTTATACCCTTAAAGTAAAACTTAGTAATTAATTCTACTTTTTTTGTGTTAACTTGCAAGAAGCAATGGATGCATATTTTATTTATATATTTATTTACAGACAAGATGTGATGTAAACAAATTTGAATATCAAATTTTGCATTAACAATGTGTCTTAATATTAAATGAAGACATTACAGCTTCTTTATCAGATTATTTCTTTTATTTCATTTTATTTCTTTTTAACAGGAATCCTCAACCTTTCATTGGATTTGTGTTTTGAAGCTTCTTTGAATGGCATGACATCATTTATGAATCAACATTCACGTAAACATCTTCAAATTATCAGTTTTGTTGATAATCAAGAATCTAATTGTATCATTATAATGAATTTATTAATGACCTACCAAATTCCCTTTAAAAATAATCTGGGAAAAAATAAAATTAGAACACTGATAAGGTAAGTTAATTCAAGAGTATTTTAAACACTTTTGTTTATAGTTTTTGTAGTAAATAATTCATCTTTTATGGCTTTTACACATCTATATAATGGTTACATTGTGTCAATTATTTTTTGGAGTGACAATCTTAGATTTAATATTTTTCAAAAATCCTGGGTGTTCAGGTAGCATAATAGTTATCACTGAAAAATGGAATCGGTAAGCTGAGTCCAAGACTATTGTTATTCACTTTACAATACTTGGATAAGGCATCTCTACTTTCTCCGGCTATGGTAATTTCCTAAGCGCAGTTTAGATGTGACACCCTGTGAGGATCAAACTCACTAATCAATTGTAATGATTCTATCCGGACAAACTTGCTAACCATTTCACCACTTTGAGGTGCCCTCTCTTCTCCCTCCAGCTATGGGTTAGCAGGGCATATTGGGTTCTCTAGCCTTGATTGGCAACCAGTCTAAGAGAAGTACAATAATGAATTCAGAGCTGTGCAGAAAGCAATGGGAAACCACTCAACTACCCTTACCAAGAACAGATATGGCAATTAAGAATTACACAAAATTAAAGAAAAGGAAGATGTGAAGAGCCATGATCATGATCATGAAAGAACAGATTACTTGTTAAGTACAAGTTTATATCTGGCAAGAAACATTATAGTTTGATATGAGTTTCTTCTTGGTGCCTTACCGCTCCACATTTTTCCTTTCAACTTTTTTTTTCTATCTGGTTATATTTCTGATTATGACAACCAGCAGGATGGCTTTTCTGATTGCCTCAGGGTCTAGAGTCTTTGGCCACAGAAACAAATCTAGCACTATGGTCAGGAGTGCTCATAGTTATTCTGTTCCTGTCTGGCAATGTCAAAGACTTAGGTTTGAAATGTCATAAACTCAAGCCAGCCATGTTTTACAAACCTGAAGCTGATAGATTCTTGAGGGTAATCAAAGTCTTAGAATAATGAAAAAGAAAACCAAAATACTATAACAAGATTTTAACAAATTTAGTTTAGGTTTTGCTTACATCAGTGTTTCAAACTAGCATCTTGTTTTCCACAATTCTAATGGCTGACATCGGTTCACAGTAGTCTGAGACGCAAATCACTCAATCATTCACAACTTTAATAACGATAGAACAACAGTTGTGTTTTTTTAATTGGTTCTTCATTTTTCAAATGTTGGAAAGATAATCTGCATTCTGCTCTTACACCTGCTGTTATGATTTGCTCCTCTTAGATCCATGTTGCATCTCCCACATCTCTTCTCTGCTATGTCCTGGGTATGACAATAAATTATATCCAGCAGCAAGGTATCTCTGATCAGGGGTTTTCGAGAGTATAGAATCACTTCTTAATTGCTGTTGTTCCCAGGGCAACCCTGACCCTGGGTGATGGCACCTATGTCCCAGGTAAGGTCTGGAAAAGCACAATAAAAAATGTGTTTTTGTTCTAAGGGTTCCAGCCATGGATTAAAATTAGTAAAAAAAAAAATAATTCTCACAATGAACCCATTGTGAGAATTATTTTTTTTTTTACTAAGAGTAAAAACCAAAATCCAACAATGGAATATAATAGTAAAAAAAAAAATAGTGAAAACTATTCTTGCAATGGGTTTTAATGGAAAAAATTCCAACACTAAAAGTAAAAAAAAAATCTAGCAATGGGTTTTAATATTTAAAAAAAAAAATTACCAATGCTCCCAAGAAAACTAAATTTTGGCACTAAATAACTCATAAGGAATTGATACACTGTTACACCAAACCAAATCTTCTCTGCTAGCCTCAGCAGAACTCACTAAAGTTTACTATGCACTTGTATATAAGCAATACAGTCTGCTGGCTTGTCAAAAAAGATGTATTGATACAATTTAACCAATAATTTACATTCCTTAAGTTTCCTTTCTTCCTGAAAGTATATGGTCAGCTAACCACTTGACAGAATTTTGATAACCTACTTCCCAAAATCTATTCCTATTATGAAACTACAAGTGAATATGTTTTTAGATAAACAAACCACCCATTAATTGACTTTCTCTGAAATTATTTTGCATTAGATACCACACAAATCTGATGGATAGTCTTCATGTAAACAACTCAGTGGTTTTACCTATAATTTTTTATCTTAACCAAAGAAGTAATTTATTATTTGTTATCATTTTCACCTGACTTGTTAAGTGTAGCAGGTGAATACAGAGCTGTACCTAGTTGTATTATAAGTTCAAGTGGACTACTAGACTGACAATTAGGTCTCATTATTTTACTGTTGAATTTTAACTCAACAATTTTGTTTTGTTTTTTTATTTCCACCTCAAATACAGTTTATTGACATTTTCATTTGTTCTTGCACTTATAACAAGAGTAAAAATTGAAAACTCCGGACCTAAGGTCTTATCCAAAGAGTCGGATTGATGAAGCAACAATTCTTGTTTACATTATCTATATTGTTTGGACTGTTGTCCTTATCTGTATTGCCATGTTCACAATGTTTTGATCGCTGTACACTCCCCACCTTCTTCAGTCGATTAAAATTTCGAACTGAACACTTTATTTCAATCACTGGGGTATATTGTTCTTGTAAATTGTTCTGCTGAAGCAGTGGTGAACAAAAAGTTGAGTTCAGGGGAGATAAGTAAGACATCCAGAAGTGACTTGACTCATGGAATGAGAACAATATACTCCAGTGAGTGAAATAAAGTGTTCGGTTCAAAATTTTAAGCATCTAAAGAAGGTTGAAGTGTACAACGGTCAAAACATTGTGAATATGGCAATAAAGATGAGGACAACAGTCTGAACAATGTAAATAATTCACTGTGTAAGGCCAAGAAGTCTTTTTGTTTGAATCCATCTTGTACATGTAGAAATCTACAATCCATCTGTGCATTGAATATTACTGTCACATCTGGGTGGGTGCCCCTGCTATTCATCTCAGGATTCTTGACAAAATCCAACATAGAATCCGCAATGTAATCAATCCCAACCTGGCAGCTCTACTCCAGCCACTTTATCACCAACGGTATGTAGCTTCCCTCTGTCTCTTCTACAAATACTTTCACGGTTTCTGCTCTGATGAGCTTAGCTCCCTGGTGCCTCCTCTGCATGAATTTACTTGATCTACTAGACTAGCTGCTAGGTCCCACCCTTTTACAGTAAACCAATCCAATGGTGTTCAGATATTATTCAACATTATATTAGTTTAAGGTTGCCAAACATTTTTTTTTTTGTTGTTGTTGTCAATCCCCATACTTTGAAACTGATTTTAGATGAATTATCATCATCATCATCATCATCATCATCTACTTACTATAATAGTTAGTATCAGTTTTGAGCGATTTAAAAACAAAAACAAAAATGCTTTTCATGTTTTTCAGCTCATTCATGTCAATACCATGTCCAGTCTGTTTCAAACCAGTTACCAACCCAAAGAGATTTGATGACTGCCAACATATATATTGCAGTGGTTGCATAAGAGATTGGCAAGACATTATGGATGAAATGTGTCCTTTGTGTTTAAACATGAAACCTCAACCACCAGGTGAAATGTTGGTTAGACTATCAGAACAAAGTCTGCCTGGTTTTGAAGAATTTCCTACTTATATCATTCAGTATATAATACCCGGTGGTATTCAGCAGGTATTTATTGATTTTTACACAGTTGATAACAAAATAGGGTGCACAGTTTAGAATTCACTTTGAAGTAATTTCTTCATGCTTATAGATATCAAGTGTTATTCTTTGGATAAATGACATATACACTATATCAAATTTTATTATACAAGTCAGTGTTTTCACAACAGAATTAATATATGTACCATATATACTCGCAGATAAGTCGCATCTTTTTTACCAAAATTTTCTTAAAAAATAGGGGTGCGACCTATCTACACGACATACCTGTAAATTCGGCAGTAATTTTTCAGTAACTGTCATTCCAATAACACGTAGACCTAGATCCAAGTACCAGAATGCATATGCTAAGCATTGGAAAGTTGTCCTCTGTGCAAATCATGTACGAAATGATCCTAGCAATTCACAGCTTTATACTGGTCTGACGCTGTTAGAATTATATACATTTATAGAATAAAATTGCATAATATTTCTATTTCCAATCCTCGTACGTTTGACACTGTTTACATCTTGAATTACGACCTTGCCCTATGTCATGTATCAAGTATGCGTATGCGGATATATTTTGACACATGGTATGGTTATGTTTTCACGCTCCACGTAAGTTGATATTCCAAGATTTCATAGCAAAGCGTACCATTTTAATATTATAAAAAGAATAATACAATATTTAGGATCCTTGATCATACTAACACAAAACGGTGT